>CAUYQG010220905.1:0-34394 GCA_963574415.1 Tarsius wallacei
CAGCCTCGACCTGCTGGACTCCGGCGATCCTTCCGCCTCAGCCTTCCAAGTAGCTGGAACTACAGGCTCACGCTACCACGCCCGGCTCATTTTTGATTTATTGTACAGATGAGGTCTGGCCAAGTTGCCCAGGTGGGTCTCGAACCCGCGGGCTCAGGCGATCCACTCACCTCAGCCTCCCAAAGGCGTGGGATTACAGGCTGAGCCACCGAGCCCGGCTATATTGACTATCTTTATGACATTTTTCAATTCAGTCATTCTGTTCATTCAGTTTTAGAATTTCTGTTTGGTTTGATTCTTTTCTATGATTTCTATCTCTTTGTTGAATTTTTAATTAAGCTTATATATTGTTTTTCTGATTTTATGTAGATGGCTATATGTGTCCTCTTGAAGCTCAGTGAGCTTTTAAAAAATTGTTGTTTTTTAAATAGAGACAAGGTCTCACTATGTTTCTCAGGCCAGTCTCAAACTCCTGGGCTAAAATAATGCTCCTGTCTTGGCCTCTCAAAGTGCTGGGATTACAGGAATGAACCACTATGCCAGACTCATTGAGCTTTTAAGATGATTACTTTCAATTTGTTATACCATTTGTAGATGTTCGTTACTCTAGGATCTGTTACTGATGCTTTGTTTCTTTGGTAGTATAATATATTCCTTCTTATTCATGATAATTGTGCTCCTGTGTTGATGTCTGCACATTTGAAAAAGTACACACCTTTTATAGTCTTTATAGCCTAGCTTTAGAAGAAAAATCCCTTCACAGTCAGGCTGTCAAGATTCTGAGCAGGCTACCTGCTGTGATCCATGGGCAGGCTTGCTGCTGGACCTAAGGCCAGCTGGTGCCTGAGTTAACAGGTGGCCAGGCCTGGTATCTGGGTCCACAGAAGCTTGTTTAGTACTTGGGTCTATAGGGGTGCACCTGGAGCCTGTGTCTACTGGGGCTGGGCTGGATCTTGAATCCACAGGGGCCAGTCTGATAGTAGGGCTCACTGAAGTGGTCCTGATAACTGGATCCACAGGTGCCAGCCTGTTGCACCCGTGAACCCTGGCACCAAACTCCAGAGGGCTAGGCCTGAATCCTGGGTCCATGGTTCTGGCCTGGTGCTATGGCAGGCCTAGAGTCTGAGTCTACAGGGGCTATGCCGTACCCTGGGTTCATGGGGGCTACCCTGGCACCTAGGTTCATGGGGACCAACCTGGCACTGGGGCAAGCCTGAAAACAGACTGCCAGCCTAGAGCCTATGGCTGTGAGGCCAGTCTAACACTGTATGCCTGAAGTCTGGTGCTATGAGGCCCAGCCTGGTACTAGGGGAATACTGGTGTCTGGGGCTGTGGAGGCAAGGCTGGTGATGGGGTTCACTAAGTTGAGCCTACTGCTGTAGTCTACAGCAAAGTCAGTGATCACTTCACTCTTCTCCAACATAAAGGGTATCTCTCTCTGCGCTGCATCGCACAGGGTTAGGAGAGAGATGACATAGGTAATGTAAAAACTGTCCTTCCCACCCTCATCAGTGCATTTTTTTTATTTCTGTGCTCTGCATAGGTGCTGAATTCTCACACATGGATTCCATACCTTTTTTGAAGGTATTTTAGTGCTTGGATGATTGTTTAAATTGATGTTTTGTGATAGGATAAGTGCTGGAAACTTCTATTCTACCATCTTGCCAATGTCACTGTCATATAAATGGATTTTTAATTTAATGTTATCCTGGGATATGTTCTTAGTGATGTGTCAAAGCTCATAAACTGAATAATCAGTTTTTGTTTTAATGTACGATGGGGGAAACATTCTTACACATTTCAACTTCAGTCACCTTCAATATATTCTCCACTTGATGCAATACACCTATAAATATGCTTTTTTCACTGCTCAAAACAGTTTTCAAACTCATCAGTTTTGATGACTTTTAGTGCATCTGTCTTTTTTGTTTCACCTCTTCCACACTGGAAAAGTGTTTCCCTTTAAAGACTTTTTTCATCCCAGGAAACAAAAAAAGTCGCTTGGTAATACATAAAGAAAAACAAAATTATGGACTTTGCTGCAAATTGGATGGGTTTCGAGTCTATCATATTCAGTGATCTATCACAGAAACAAAGAACTGAATACTACATGTTATCACTCATAAGTGGGTCTGGAAAATTTGTCATAATACTACAAGAAAGCGTTTGTCAGTAGAGGGACACAGCTGGGGTGGAGGCCCATAACATCACGAATGGCACCTGATCCTAAACCAGAGGAAGTGAGGACCAATTGGAGGCCCAAACTTCACCTGCATGTAAACTACTTATGTATCTAATCCTGACTTGTAGCCCATGTAGTTATAATAAAATAAAGTTAAAAAGTGAATATAAATAAATAAATAATCACTTAGGGCAAGATGTAGTGAATTGAGAGAATGGGGCACATGTGTCGTGCAGTTTAAAAACTGCTGAGCACTCAGTGCATTGTGGGCAGGTGCACTCATAAATCATCCATCATGAAATGGGCAAATGCATTGAAAGGATCTCAATACAAGGATGCCCACTCTCACCCCTCCTTTTCAACATAGTTTTGGAAGTCCTAGCTAGAGCAATCAGACAGGAGAAGGAGACCAGGGGTATCCAAATAGGAAAAGAGGAAGTCAAGTTATCCCTCTCTGCAGACGACATGATTCTATACCTCGCAAACCCAAGAGAATCTGTCAAAAACCTCCTTGCACTGATAAAGGACTTTGGCAAAGTCTCAGGATATAAAATAAATGTGCAAAAGATTGTCGCATTTCTATACACCAACAATAAACAAACAGAAACCCAAATAAAAAGCACAATCCCATTCACAATAGCCAGTAAAAAAAATCAAATACCTTGGCATCTTCCTAACCAATTTTCATTATAATGAAAACTACAAAACACTGCTCAAAGAAATCAAAGATGCCACAAACAAATGGAAAAATACTCCATGCTCACGGATGGGAAGAATCAACATTGTTAGGATGTCCATCTTACCCAAGGCAATCTACAGATTTATTGAAATACCCATTAAATTACCAACATCATTCTTTTCAGACCTGGAGACAACAATACAGAAATTCATATGGAAACATAAACAACCACAAATAGCCAAAACAATCATCAGCAAAAGAAGCAAAGTGGGAGGTATCACACTTCCAGACTTTATTACAAGGGTACAATAATCAAAACGGTCCAGTATTGGCACAAGAACAGGGATATAGACCAATGGAACAGGATAGAGAGTCTGGAAGCAAAGTCTCAATTTCTCAACCAACTCCTCTTCGACAAAGTCTCCATCCACCACCAACGACTGGGGAAAGGAGAACCTATTCAGTAAATGGTGCTGGGAAAACTGGTTGACCACATGCAGAAGATTAAAACAAGATCCCTGCCTATCATCATATACAAAAATTAAATCAATCAAGACCTAAGCGTAAAACCTCAAACTATAAGAATCTTAGAAAATGCAGGAGACACCCTTATGGACATTGGAACTGGCAACCAATTCCTGATCAAAACTCCAAGTGCCCATGCAATAAGCGATAAGATAGACAAGTGGGACCTCATCAAACTGAAAAGCTCCTGAAAAGCCAAAGAAACCATCAAGAGAGCAGGGAGAAAGCCCACAGAATGGGAAAAAACATTTGCCAACTCTGTATCTGACAAAGGCCTAACATCTAGGCTCTACCAGGAACTCAAACATGCTGAAAAGAAAAAAAAAAAAACAAAACTAACAGCCCCATTATAAAGTGGGCAAAAGATATGAATAGACATTTCTCAAAAGAAGACATACAAGCAGTGAACAGATACATGAAAAAAAAATTACTCAGCCTCACTAGTCATCAAAGAAACCCACACTTAAAGACCACCTAACTCCATTCAGTATGGCCATCATTAATAACTCAAAAAACAACAGATGCTGGAGAGGATGTGGCAAAAAAGGAACACTTCTACACTGTTGGTAAGAGTGTAAATTAATATTACCTCTGTGGAAAACAGTGTGGTAATTCCTAAAAGATCTAAAAATCCACCTTCCATATGACCCCGCAAACTTCCTACTGGGAATATAAGGGGACTCATATCACTCTAGGAAAAAGATACCTGCACACGTATGTTTATTGCAGCATTGTTTACAATAGCAAAAACATGGAACCAACTGTGCTGACCATCGAAAAAGTACTGGATTTACAAAATGTGGTATATATACACGATGGAATATTATGCAGCCATAAACAAGGACAAAATTATGAACCTCACAGCATTTTGGATAGATTTAGAGTCTATAATACTGAGTGATCAATCACAGAAATAAAGAACTGAGTATCACATATTCTCACTCATAAGCGGATCTTGAACAATTATCGTAATACTGTAAGAAAAGGATTGGCAGTAGTGGGAAACTGCTGGGGTGGGAGGTGGGATTGGCAGTAGTGGGAATCTGCCAGGGGAGGGGTAGCACATCCCTATCAACAAGGGTACCTGCATAATAAGCATTTTTATACCTAACCCTGAATTGTACCCCACATCTTTAGAATTAAAAAAGTTTTTAAAAAGAAAAGAATCTCAATAAAAAAAAATTCACTGAAGTCAAATGCAGTCTCTCACAACAATGCTAACTGGTACATGGATGCTGATGGGCTCCTAGAACACTTACCTAGTGGTAAAAGCCTGTACTGCAAGGGGTCCACTCTTCAAAAAATAATTCCGGTTTTTTGGGGGTTCCCCTAGTATTATATTTGCTTCAGGGTACACTGATAATTTGCTACTAGTCTAGCTCAAGAATGCCTGTATAATTTTGTGTTCTCCCTTTGTTCATCCCTGAATATTCCCCAGAGTTTCTGACCTTAGGAATTAATCAAGTGAACTTCTCAACATATCCATCTCTACCAGTCTTCTCCATTAGATTCTCTGGAGCTCTCCAACTAAAATTTAGCCTTCTTTCCTGTAATGCCATTCAAAACATGTTAAAGCTTCATTCATCTGATCATGAAAATTATTTTTTAGTGTTTCAACTGCCACTCATATTTGATGCACTTTGAACACTCAACCAGTTTTCATTTTTTAATTGACTTTATCTTCCAATTTTTAATCATCTTTTTCTTTCATTTTAAATTTAATGGGCTCAATAGCAAACTTAGTAGACAATTTGAAATGATTTATTCATAAGGTTTCAAAATCGGAGCACACTATTTTATACAACTCTTCCCAAAAAGTTAAAGATAAAATTTTTACCTATGTCAAAATAAACACAGAAGCAAAATTTCGTTTTGAATGAAAAAATGGATACTTTTAGAAATATATAGCAGCATTTTAAAAATGCAATGTTTTAATTTCCTAGTCCATGATATAAAGATGAGTTTCAAAATAACCAGGAAGAATATTAGATATCAACTGAACAACAATTGGCCCCATCTCTCTTACTCCTCTGCCCTATCCAATTTAATAGTAAGTCCTATTAATTTTGACCTAATTAATTCTCCAGTATGACCACTTCTCTTCATTCGCTTTGCTACTCAGTTCATGTTACCATCATCTCTCACTTAGGTTGCTGCACTAGATGTGTATTTGTTTTCATTCTTGACTATTATGTTAGGCTGAATAATGTTCCCCACACACATGCACTCACAAGGATGTCCAGGAACCTGTGTATATGCTACCTTACTTGGTAACAAGGATTTTGCAGATAAGAGTAAGTTTATGATTTTAAGATGATATTATCCTGCTCCAATGTAATCACAAGGATCCTTATGATAAATACACTGGAGGATCAGAATCAGAAAGATAAGATGTAATGATTGAGGCTGAGTTCAGAGAGAAGAGAAGATTCTATGCTGCTGGTTTTGAAAATGAGAGAAGTCATGAAGTGCAGGTGGTATCCAGAAGCTGGAAGAGGCCAAGAAATGTATTTTCAACTATAACCTCCATAAGGACGGTTTCTGCCTTGATTTTAGTCCAGTGAAACTGATTTTAGACTTTTAACTTCTAAGACTGTAAAATAATACATTTGTATTTTTTCAAGCCACTAAATTTATGTTTATTTGTTATAGCAGCAACAGAAAACTAATATAACCCCTTACCACTGATTCCCCACACAACTGAACAATCTTTAAACAAAATTAAAATCCTTCAATGGCAGCCCTAAGAACTTAGGAAATAATCCAAAACACTTAACATGTCCTCCAAAACTCTGTGTTATGGGTTGAATTGTGCCCTTTTGAAAATGTATACATTGAAGCCCAAGATCCCTCTACCTCAGGATGTGATCTTATTTGGAGATAGGGTTTTTACAGAGGAAAACAGGTTAAATTCAGGACATTAAGACAGGCTCTGATGCAAAATGGCTGGTATCCTTATTAAAAGAAGAAATGTGGACACAGAGCCACAAGGTTAGATGAAAGACAATGTGAAGAGACATAAAGAGAAGATAAGGAGAGAGGCTTGGAACAGAGCCTTCCCTCACTGCTCTACAGAGGAACAAACTCAACTGACCCCTTTATTTTGGACTCTAGCCTCCAGAACTATAAGACCATTAATTTCTATTGCTTAAGCCACCCAGTTTATTATACTTTGTTTCAGTATCCCTAGAAAACTAACACACCCTGTGTGACCTGGCCTCTGCCTACCTCTCCAATTTTATCCTGAGATATTTTCCTCTCTCTTTGCCTTTTAGTCACATGAGCCTCTCTCTTCCAAGACCTTTTATATGTTGCCTGGGACATTTCTTCTCTTACTGCTTATTATTAGGTTAGCATCTACTCATCCTTTAGACCTTAGCTTAAATATCACTCTCTCAGACACTTTCCCTGGTCACCAACTTAAAGATGTTACCAGACTCCATTATCATTCATAACACCCTGACCTTTTCTCTAATAGCTTATGTAAAAACTTCTAATTAGAAATATATTTTTAAAATTATTTCATTAATGTCTGTCAGTGACCGTATCTATAGTGTTAACTACTGTATACACTATACGTAGCACAATGTCTAGCACTTAACAGATATTCAATAACTATTTGTTGAATGAATGGATACATTCATGCCCTAAGACAAATGATCTCTGACTAAACCTGCTTCAAAATCACATTCTCTTGTCTAGACCTTACATTTCATGAACAGGAACCTACCCCTGTTTTGGTAAAAGGCTCCAGAAACAAGGTTGCCCCTTTCTTACCCTGTATATTAAGGACCCTGACCTCAGATAAATAGACAGTAGTATTGATAGCTAATCAGATGCAATCCTGTTTCAAACCCAGGAAAACATTTGGTATACTGTTTCCTTAGGATGGTAACATTTCTGATATGGACAAGCAAAGAAAATGCTCAGTGAAAGAAATAAAACTATCAAATATTTATCATTATAGAAAAAAGAAATTTAAAAGAAGAGTTTTAGAGAAACTTGATTCTCTTAAAGAGTGTGGCTTTCATGCTCCCCATCATTTTTCTCATTACAAGATACCATAACCAGAGACATTTTGATATTTGCTTCAATACTCTACTTCATCTTGTATGCACAGACAGTGACACCACAGTCATAATCGAGCCAAAAGTCATAGAACTTGATGAATACTTAAGCCTTAATATATACAGATTTTTGCTTTGTAATCCTGTCTTTTCTTTTGCAATGGTTAATGCTATTCATTTTCATAAAGTTTCCTCATACTTGGTAAAATCTCACTTCAGGATATAAGAGAACAAGTAACACAGGTATCAATTTGCAAAGATTTCTTTTTTAAATTGCTCTGGTGTGACAAGCTTATGAGTCACAATTTTTGTGCTATAAATTCATTATAGATTCTCATATCATGACCCATCATCATTTAGCTTGGCATGCTTTCAAAGTTTCTCAATAGCACTACCAATTTGTTATTTTTCTTTCTGGCTGCTTCAGTATCCTACCCTTTAGAATGTTGAGTTGCATTATGGAAAATTTTTAAATACCCTCAATTAAAGTTGTCTACTGCAATACTAATTCTGAGCTAACCATCGAGACTCAGGACACCAGTCGAATCTGATAAATCAGGCTTTGAAGTTTCTACATTAGCTATCTCTTTGGATGGTTTTAATATATCATCGTTGATCCAACCATTTTTATGGCTGAATTGGTTGTCTCAGTAATCATTCCAATCAAACCATCTGGTTCTTTTGGCCATTAAGAAAACCAAATCAAATCAGCTGTTCAATCACTTGGCAATCGACCCTTAAAGTGGTCGATATAATCAATCCTGTCAAGTCAGTCTCAATTCTGCAGATGAAAGCTGCTAAAACACCACACTTTCAGAGAATGCAGATTGTTTTGCTTTCCCTGTCAGCTAGTGCAGAAGGATGTTTTACTTATTCTATGGTAAAGGCATCTTTAATAAATAATGACAGCTCAGCACTTATGTTGGTTGTGTTCCAAGTTTTTAAATATTAAAGTTTACAAAACACCTATGCAAATAATAAATCAACTAAATATGTGTGTGTGTGTGTGTGTGTGTGTGTGTATACACATGTGGGGGGAAAGGGGAGAGAAAGAGAGACAGAGACAGATATATATAGAGAGAGATTGGTTTTCTTTAGTTGGTTATCCATAAAATTCCATGTGCATTTCTTTATATGACCAGAATTTTAAAAATTAAATAGTTGAGAAATGAATGAGGAGATAGGAATCATACTGAAACTCTGAAGTACATAAAGGGAGTTCAATATAACTACTGAAACACAAAAGAAGAACAAGAACAGACACTTTTATTGTGTTGAAAATTAATTATTTGGGCATAATATATTTGGAAGCATTGAGAAATGAAGAACTTTGAGAAAGTACATGTAGTCTTAAAGGTACAAATAAATTGTAAAATGTCGACTGAAACATTTCTGAGAATTAAATTGAACTGTTTGAGCTAGAAACTATAATTCTTTGTAACTTTTGTTAGAACTCAGTTTCAGTAAACAACATTTGTAATATTTGCAAATGAGATAAGGAGACTATAATCATGTTTCTATCCTATGATTTTATATATTAGGAACTGTAGGAAGTCTTAATGTTTATTATCCCTTGAGTCAGGCTAGCTACATTATTTCCTTATAAATTTGGAATATTTTATTTTACATTTTAAAACTGGGTCATTTCAGCCAAAAAAATTCCACCAAATTGCAGTTCCTGGACACACAGGCAGAGTTGTCAAAATATTCTCATCAGCTGAATAAATTTTTGCTCAGAGCAAAAACAACAGACTGGAAAACACGAGGACCCTGTAAGCTATCAATTAGCCCACACATGAGAATAAACTCATATCAAATAGAAATTAAGTCTGTGGCATAACACACATACACATATACACACAAGTCTACAGTTACAAAAACAGTTCTTTGAAATAAATCGTTTTTTAAAGAAAGTCTCCTTGGCAGCAATCCTTGCTCCCTGATTAGAAAATAGGAGGAATCATCATCATTTAAATTCATTCATAGCAACAAATATTCATGTGCCAAATGCCAAAGTAGCAACAGAAACAAGAGTCATCAGATATTTCTTGAGGAATCTAGGCTTGCAAGGAGTAGTAACAACAGAATTCCTACCCATACCAAGAGGTTACAATGCCAAGATAAAATCAGAAGGCAGATAGAAGGGGCCATGTATGGGGCCTTCAGTAGGAGGGTTGTTTCTGGAAACGACTTTGGAAGAGAGATCCACTAGTCAACATATTGGGAAGATTTTGAATAGATGAGATTATAGAGAAGGACAGTAAATTACAAGACCATCACAGTCACCCAGATACAAAACAATGAAATCCTGGATTCAGGTTGATTATAGTGATAGCCATGACTGAATAGTTTTGTGGTGAAGAAAGATTCTATGTGACTGAATGCAAAATGGATTAAAGTACTGTGATGCTTCCCCCACTTATGATTAAGTCAGCTGCTTATATTCTTTATTCTGCTACAAAAATATGCTTTATTAATTACTCTTGTTCTCTTTTATATCTTCAATTACTCCTTATTCATTGGGTCTTTCTCCTCTGCTTACAATTAACCTCGAGTCTATATGGCTTCAAGATAATTATAATAAAAGATGCAGTGCTATTCACAATACCAAAAATATGAAACCAACCGTGCTGCTCAAGGAAAGTGGACTTGATTTTTAAAATGTGGTACATATACACAATGGAATATTACACAGTCATAAAGTAGGACAAAATTATGGATTTCACAGCAACGTGGATGGATTTAAAGTCTATCATACTCAGTGATCTATTGCAGAGACAAAGAATTGAATACCATATGTTCTCACTCATAAGTGGACCTTGAATATTTATCATAACACTACAAGAAGGAGATTGGCAGCAGTGGGACACTTCAGGGGAGGGAGGGGGGAACACACAACATTACCAACAGTACCTGATCCTAGACCAGGTGAAATAAGGACAAATGGGAGCCCAAACTTCACCTGTATGCAGACCACTTATGTACCTAATCCTGACCTATACCCCACAGCTTTAAAATTATATATATATATAAACAAAATAATAATAATAATAAAAGAACAAGATGGGCCCTTGCATGTGTGTGGAAAATCACCATAAATGCAAATATTGTGAGAAGTGTCACCAGAGGCAGCATGAATTTCTGAAACAAAAAACAATTTTTGGTAAGGCTCTGAGCAAAACAAAGGGAAACCCTCTTTCCATTTATACAATAGCTGTATTTCTGGAAAACGTAATAAATATTACGTTCATTCTCACAAAAAAAGAACAAAACAGGAACATTCGTGAAGCTCTGAATCCTCTTCACCTGTCAGGCTATCATTACACTTCCCTCTGCTATTAAACCCCTTGAGAAAATCGTCTATAATTTTCTTCCTTCTTTCAGTTTATTTCTACAATTCAATGAACACTGAATGAGCACCTCCAATGTACCAAATACCATGAAAGTTATTGAAAACACAAAGGTTAATAAAGATATGACCTTAACTCTGAAGGAGCATGCAGTCTAGTAGAAAAATATGCACAAACAAATACAAGCCCCCTATAATCTGAACGTTTGTTATACCAATTCCAGAACTAAACATTTTAGGATAAACTCTTTTAGTTAGAACAAATATCCCTTATTATCTGACTCTTACTACTCACTACCTAAAACTCAGGAAACGATGGAATACTACGCAGCCAAAAAAAAGAGCAAAATCATGGATTTCGCAGCAACTTGGATGGAACTAGAATCTATAATACTGAGTGAACTTTCACAGAAACAAAGATCGGAGTATCACATGTTCTCACTCATATAGTTAACCTTGAACATCCAACGTAATACTATAAGAAAATGACTGATAGTGGTGGGAAATTATGGGGAGGGGAGGGAAGGGGGGATGGGATTAACGGTACTCAACATCTGTCTGGGGACGGGGAGACACCTCTTATCACCAAGGGTGTCTGAACGAAGCATATTTGTATACCTAATCCTTAACTGTACCCTACAATATGATAATAAAAAATACTGATTATTAAAAAAATAAAAAATAAATAAAAAAAAGAATGAAATACAAGATAAGAAATCAAAACTACAGACAGATTCAGAATCACTTCTCTCAGAAGCGAGAGACTAAAGGTTCTATAGTAATTATCAAATGTAAAACCATAAAGGTAAAAAAATGGACATTTGACAAAATTAGATCTGTTGAGATGAAAGATGAGACCTGAGAGTTATGCCAAAAACTACAGAAAATTTTAATATTTATGAAAAGTCTCAGAGTTCACAGTATAGAAGAAACACCAGTTCACCTTGATAAAATAGAGTTGAAAATTGTGAATGTATGTTCATTAAATGAATTTTCCATAAATTCCTTAATTGTAAAAATATCCTCAAACATATTTCACTATTTTTTTCATAGAGAAAAGCAAAGGAAAGGATAGTTTTCATTACAACTGCAAACAAATTATGTGCTTATAGTCTAGAAAAAACATTCACTTCTAAAATATATAATTAATCCATCTGGATTTTTGATTTTTATAAGAACATACACACAAGTGAATAAGTACAGGAAAAATGCATGTGTGCATACTTTCTAGTATTATTTCCTAGCTTCTAGACCTTTAAATGATAATTAAAAATAAAGTTAAACATTCATAAAGTTTATACAATATTGCCTAAAACTTAAAACTTCTTGGTTCATCTGAAGAATTGACTTCAGAGATGCCTTTTCATTATTTATAAAATGAGTATAAACATTTTTACCTTATGCAATATGATTGTGTACGGACATATACAATCATATAAAGTAAATATATGTGTAAGAAAATATATATGTAAGGAAAGCACTTAACATAGATACTTAGTGCCAAGCATATTGTAAGTTTTTCATAAAAATAAATATTATTATTATTTTTTGAGTCAGAGTCTTACTCTGTTGCCCAGGCTGGAGTGCAGTGGCATGCTCTCAGCTACTGCAGTCTGACCTGCTGGGTGCAGGTGATCCTTTTGCCTTCCACGTAGCTGGAACTACAGGCAAGTGCCACCACGCCTGGCTAATTTTTATGTGTTTATTTATTTATTGCAGAGACGCGGTCTCACCAAGTTGCCCAGGCTGGTCTCGAACCACTGGGCTCAGGCAATCTTCTCGCCTCTGCCTCCTAAAGTACTGGGATTACAGATGTGAGCCACCACGCCTGGCAAAAGTATAATTAAAATGAATTATTATGAGAATTGGGTAACTGAGTGCTTATACCACTAGCGATGCTTTTTATTACTAACACAATGGAAGAGATAGATATTAAAATAAATTTATATTTTAATTTGATAAGTTGACCTTATTAAAAACAAACTTTGCCATTAGCAAAATGTTCTAATTTTTTTGTCTAATTTATTGAGTTAGTTGACAGATGCTTGTTTTGATCATTCCATGCAGTGTTTACGACTCTACTGAAAGGAATTAGGAAGTCTGTTGTATACGTTCTAATTGTATATGTAACATATCTTTTCCTCAAAGTATATTAACTGGTTTCTCATAAAGTTCAGTTATCAAATAGCCTAATATTTGTGACGATTAAGCATGGATCTAGGATCACTGAAAGTGTAGTGTTTTATGTGCATCACAGACAGACAAAACATGATGAGGCTAAAAGTTTTGTTGACTAGAACTATACCTTCTCTATGTTTATTTGGGCAATAAGTTGCATATGCATGAAGCTTTATCATTTGCTTTACTTTTTTTTTTTTTCAGGAACCGTAAAAGTATTTACTCCTTTTATCATTAATTAACTTCTGGAAACAGCCTAAAACAGTATTCTAAATGTGTAATTATGAAAAAAAATTACTAGCAGTGTTACTTAAAAACAGAAAAGAATTAGAAACAATCTAAATATCCAATTTCTTATCTAAACAATTAAGTAAAACAGTTTGGTCAGTGTGTAAAAATCTGTTGAATATTATGCAACTATTAAAATAATATAATAAAAATGATATAGTGTTATAAAATGCTTACAGTGTAATATTCTACATTTTCCCATCTGATCCAAAGGATTGCTTCCTAACACATAAACACTATAATTTACTAACTTCTGTATCTATTAGTCTAATAATTTTATTAAAATAGCTATTTGATTGGCCAGGTATCCATTTGTTCATTTACTCATTCAGTTACAATTTCTAAAGATAGACAATGATTTATTATTAGTGAATCTATGTTGGAATTTAGTGGCCACCATTTTCTAAGCATTTGCAAAGTATCAGTTCTTTTTTCTTTTTTCTTTTTTTTGAGTTGAAGTCTCACTCTATTGCCCAGGCTGGGGTGCTGTAGCATGCTCATGGTCACCACAGCCTCAACCTGCTGGGCTCAGGCAACCATTCCACCTTAGTCTTCCAAATAGCTGGAACTACAGGCCCCTACCTGGCTACATTTTTGATGTATGGTAGAGAAGAGGTCTTGCCAAGTTGCCCAGGCTGGTCTCAAATCCCCTGTTTCAGGCAATCCTCTTGCCTCAGCCTCCCAAAGTACTGGGATTACAGGCTTGAGCCACCGCTCCTGGCCAGGTGTCAGTTCTGCAAGCATTCCATGATTTTGCCAGTCTAAAAATTCCAAAATTCAATATTTTGCTTTTTGTTGTATGAACAGAACATTTTATTCCATGCGCAAATAACCATGAAGACTAAGCACACAAGATATTGCCAGAATTTGGCAGAAATTGTAAGATACCCAACAAGTAAATTAATTTTTTCCAGTTTTTGTTGTTTTCTAAGTTCTTCAGAATCTAGAGCATATTTTTAGAGGTGGACTTTCTGGGTTTCAATCTCAGTTCAGCTGTTCCAAATTTTAGTTACTTACAGGGTAAGTATGAACATAATAATACTTATTTCATAGGATTGTTGAGAATAGAAGATTAAATAGGGTGTTTAAGAAGCATTTGATACAAGATGCAGAACACTGAGTGGTCTTGAGCTGTTTTGTTCCGGTTTCTCTAAACTTCTTGTCTTTGATGGTGGTGCAGGCTTTGGGCCAGAAGAAACTCTGGGCTATGAGACCATAGTTGTCTGGGGAATGGGACTAGAGTGAGGGTTTGCAGTAAGATACAAACTGAAGAGATTGTCACCACAGAGTGGGTCAAGGACATGGTGGAGAGAGCCACACCAAGGAGCTAGGAGGTAAAGTAGGCAGAGTAAGATCTGAGAATCTTGGGGCCCACATGTAAGAAAGGAAGTGTCATTATCAAAATAAGAAAGGGTAGGTTGGTTGGTAGCTTCACTCAAGCTGAGAAAGTCCAGATGTACTGTTTTTAACTGAATAAAGACAGAGGGGATAGCCTGAGTCTTTTAATACCCAGCAGTAATAGTGCATTGGTCTTCAGCAGTTTCAACCAGGACTCATCTCCTTAAGATAGGAGGAAGATAGGAGATCTTAGGGAGGGAGAGATTAACTATGTTATTTCTGATTCAGAACTGTGACACACCCACCTCCCACCACACAGCCCCTACATCATAATACTAGCCCAGTTTGAAATCCTGACATCAATTAATTTCATTATATTTCTGTCATTCTTGAGATTGCCAGAAATGCAACCTCTTATGCCTTCCAATTCCAATACCGTTTTCTCTGGGCTCTTCTCATCCCTATTTCCTCTCTCTCTACAAACCTCCCTTCCAACTGCAACCCATTTCATTTTAAACAATTTCCTCATTTTCAATGCTGAAGTTAGTAATTAATGGAGCTGTAATGGGAATAATTGTCTACCAACAGTTTTGGAGAGGCCCTTTAACATTTGTTCAGTATTGCAGGCATGCGTTTACCCTTCCATGACCCCTTTCCTTTCACACACTCTAGAATGTTCTTCCCTAATAGAATGTTAGCTCCATGAGGTCATGGGTTTTTGTTTTGTTCACTGTCATGGACCAAGTTACCATAACAGTACTTCTTATATAGTAGGCATTCAATAAATAATCATTGAATGAATGAATTCATTGAGCATACACTCAGCAAATATATGGTGAAAATAGATGATACTATAACACTGAATGGGTTACAAAATTCTTTCCTTCATGGAGTTTACATTCTAATGTGTATATGCCAGAAAATGATAAAAAGACAATAAACGTGTAAAAAGATATATTTTCAGACTGTCATTACTCTATAAGAAAAATAAATAAAGCTAAAGGGATAGAGAGTGTTGGTAGGGAATATTTTGACTATTTTAGATAGGGTGGTCAAGACAATCCTCTTTGGGAGACAAGCCTGGGTAGAGTGGTGATGTGATGTGATGTGAAGATTTTATACATGAAAATATTTGGGAATAGGCAAGTGTAATAGAAAATATAAGGATCCTGAGATGGCAAAGTGTTTTATAAATTTGAGAGAGTGGTTGGAGGTGACATTAGGGAGATGAGCAAAGGCCATGTTGTATAGGTCATATAGGTTAGCATGGGATTTTGGACTTTATCTAAATGTGACATGAAGATATGGAACATTTTGGAACAGAAAAGTCATTTGATATTATTTATACGGTTATGAAATCATGGATTAAAAAGCCATTTGGGGAAGAGAGAAAGCAGAGAGATGAACAAGGAGGCGATTGTAACAGCAAGTGAGGGTTGATGGTGGGTTGGACCAGAGTGGTGGCAGTGGAGTGGAATCAGGTTCTGAATATGTTTTGACGTGGATTTGATATGGTAAGGAAAAGAGAGGAATGGAGAATGAGTCCTAGGTTCCTCAGTTAAGCTGGGGAAATCCATTTTACTGTTAGTGTTTTCTCAAGGAAGAGAATGAGCTGATACATTTTGGGAAAATATTATGACTTTTTTGTAAACTCAAAAAAAAAAGGGACAACATTTTAAAAACAATTGTAGCCTTATTTTTTAAAAAATATTTTATCTCCCAATTTCTGATTTTGAAGAATGTCAACTTCAATAAGAAGTATAAAAAACACTGGTGCAACTGGCCAACTATATATCCTTTCTTACCTTTACTAATTATTAACATTTTTTTCACATTTACTTTCTCTCTTTTCATAAATAAACATAAACATTCTTTTCCTCAGAAGCATTTGAAAGTATGCTGCAGATATGATGAAACTCCTAATATTTCAACATACATTTGCATATGTTTCCTGAGAACAAGAAAATTCTCTCATACAAACACAAGACCAGAGAAATCTAGCACTGGGCCAGTCACATTTCTCTGCTCATAGCATGCTATTACCTTTTCTCCCTTCAAGGTTCTTTTCTTTTAATTTCTTCTCATCATTTTCTTTTAAAAAATTTTTGTGAAAAAATCTTTATTTTTATTGTGGTAGAATACGCATAACATAAAATTTACCAATTAGCAATTTTTAAGTGTACAGTTCAGTGGCATTAAATGTGCATTCACATTGTTGGTAAATATCACCATGATCCATCTCCAGAACTCTTCAATTTTTCCAACTGGTGCTCTGAGCCCAGTTTAAAATTTTATTTTAAATATGTGGGGTACAATTCAGGGTTAGGTGCATAAGTGGTCATCATACAGGTGAGGTTTGTGTCTCCCATTGATCCTCACTTTACCTGGTTTGGATCAGGTACCCTTATTAGTGTTAGTCCTCCCTCTTTCCCTGGCAGTGACTTGCTATTACAAATCCCTTTCTGGTAGTATTATGATAAATGTTCAGGGTCCATTTTTGAGTGAGAATATGTGGTACTCAGTTCTTTGTGTCTGTGATAGATCACTGAGTATGATAGATTCTAAATCCATCCAAGTTGCTGCGAAGTCCATAATTTTATACTTCTTTATGGCTGATATTATTCCATAGTGTATATGTACCACACTTTTAAAAATCCAGTCCACTTTTGATGGATAGCACATTTAGTTCCTTGTTTTTGCTATTGTGAATAGTGCTGCAATAAACATGCATGTGCAAGTATCTTTTTTGTAGAACGATTTGAGGTCCCCCGGGTTTATTCTCAGAAGGGGGATTGCTGGGTCATATGGAAGGTCAATTTCTAGTTCTTTTAGGAATCTCCACACTGTTTTCCATAGAGGTTGAATAAGTTTGCACTCCCACCAACAGTGTAGAAACATTCCTTTTCTCCACATCTTGGCAAGCATCTGTTGTTTTTTGTTTTATTAAGATGGCCATTCTTACTGGAGTTAGGTGGTATCTTAATGTGGTTTTGATTTGCATTTTTTTGATAATTAGTGAGGCTGAGCATTTTTTCATGTTTCTGTTCATATGTCGTCTTTTGAGAAGTGTCTGTTTATGTCTTTTTCCCACTGTTTAATGGGTTTTTTTTTCTTTTCCCTTCAGCATATTTGAGATCCTTGTAGATCCTGGATGTTAGGCCTTTGTCAGATATACAGTTGGCACATATTTTCCCCATTCTTGGCTGTCTCCCCACTCTCTTGATGGTTTCTTTTGCTTTGCAGAAGCTTTTCAGTTTGATGAGATCCTGCTTGCTATCTTATCCCTTATGTCATGGACATTTGGAGATTTGATCAGGAATTGGTTGCCTATTCCAATTTCTGTAAGGGTATCTCTTGTGTGTTCTAAGAGTCTTATAGTTTGGGGTTTTACATTTAGGTCTTTTATCCATTTAGGACCACCAGTTTTTGATATGTTTATTTTATAAAGTAAAATAGGAATTAGAGAAAGGAAGGGAGAGAGAGCACAAAATATGGAAGAATGCTAATAATTACTGGATTCATTTAGAGTTTATATGGATTTCATCATGTTATTCTTTTTACTTTGCTGTATGTTTGAAAAAGCCTATACTGAAAATTTGGCTAAAGTATTTGCATCAACAGAGACCTCAGAAGCTGTTGAGCTGAAACATAGAAAATGTTCATATTCATTTAGTTACTGAAGAAATAGTTATCCATAAACCATCACAAGACAGGTAGTGTTCTGAGCAGTGGTGCCATGGAGACAGATTCTCTACTTCTAAGGAGCTTATAGTCAAGTTACGGGGAATGGTCATAAATAAGTAAACTACAGCATGAAAAAGATAACACATTCCATGAAATAAATAAAATAGGGTATATGTTATTGATTGGGGAGACACAGTAAACAAAGAATTCTTAGATTAGTAATAGTGGGGGGCAATAGGTGAACATGGACTTCAAAATCAGATAGATGTGTGTTCAAACTCTGGCTTCTTCATCAGATTAGGATTCAGACAAGCTTGGATTTAGATCCCAGTTCACTCTGTGGCAAATAATAGATTCTTAATAAATACGGTAAGCCCTACATATGAACGAGTTAAATTCTGAGAGAATGTTCATAAGTCCAAATTGTTTATTAGTCCAACAAAGCATGGGACACAACATCAATAATGGTACCTGATCTCAAACCAGGCAAAGTGAGGACCAAAGGGAGACCCAAACTTTATCTGTATGATAACCACTTGTATACCTCATCCTGAATTGTACCACACGTCTTTAAAATAAAAATAAAAATAAAATAAATAAAGTTAGCCTAGGTACCCAACTAACACAATCAGCTATCTAGTACTGTACTTTAATAGGTTCATAATTCTTTTCACACAAATAATACATAAAAAACGAACACAAAAAATTAGCTAATTTGTTAATTAACTATTTAATAATATAGTCTAGAATATAAAAATAAGTGAAAATAGACTTTGAGCAGTCAAACTAGAAGCTAAAAAAGTCATGCAGTAAAGCTTATATATATTTTAAACAGGTCTAAAACATTTATTTAATCTAAGAATATATTATTTGGGTGATACTGTTCAGACTTAGAGAAACCAGTAGAAAAATGTCTTTCCTTTGTATATTATGGTAAGCAAAACTGTAGCCCTCAAAAGATGTCCATGTCCTAATTTTTGGAACCTGTGAATATATTCTTTTACATGACAAAAGGGACTTTGCAGATGATTAAGATAAGAATTTCAAGATAGGAAGCTATCCTGGATTATTTGGGTTGGTTCAATATGACTACAAGTGTCGTTAACACCAGATAACCTTTTCTGACTGTGGTTAGAGGGAGATGTGACTATGAAAGAATATCCAGAAATAGGAAATGTTGGTGGCTTTGAAGATGGGTCAAGAGCCAAGAAATATGGGTGGCCTCTAGAAGCTGGAAAAGGTAAGTAAACACATTCTTCCTTAAAGCCTCTTAGGAGTGCAGTCTTGTTCACAGTGAGACCCAGTGAGACTCATTTTAGACTTCTAAGCTCCAGAATCATTAAGATAATACATCTTTTGTTGTTTTAAGCTATGAAATTTTTGATTTTTTTTTCTGGCACAATAGGAGATGAATACAGCTGTTAGTGCTTTTTGTCATACCAGGGTCACGGCTGACTATATACTTTATAACCTCATAGTGGCTCAAACTATGCCATGGAACTGCATACCTCTTTATACGTACGTGTACAGATATAATTATAGCTCCCTTGCGGATACATTTCCATAAACAACAAACAAAAATAACATAAAAATGAGAAGTAGAATGAATATAAGATCACAATCTGGTTTTAATTGAGCAACTTACTTGATTTTCAGAAGTCCCAAAGTAATCTGAGTCCGCTTTTGTTTGTGTTACTGGACAAAGTGTCTTACCTGTAACCCAAAGAATTAATCAGTGGTGGAATCCAAGTTGCAGAATCTAAGTAAAGGAAGTAACTCCTTGAAAATAGAATTGGAAAATATTTATTACCAGAATTCAGACTGCTTTGATACTAGGATAAGAACATTAGATTTGTTAAAGAAAGGGATTGCGTCAAGTATGTTTTCATAGCAATTGGAATTGAGAAGATAATAGAATCCTGGAATTTTAAAAGACTTTAGAAGTCATTGAGTGCAATGATTATCAAACCTGGCCATGAGCAACTTTGGGGAAATGTTTAAGAGTCACTGATTTCATCTTAGGTTTATCAAATCTTTCTTTCTGGTGGAGTTATTGGTATTCTACATTGAAAAAAGAACTTGCCAGGTGATTCTGATATGGAGGACAAGTATTTTGGATTCAGCTGAATCCAAATTTACTCAGTTGGACTAAGTCCAACTCTCTAATTAAAGTATTCATTCCCTTTATAGTACTACATCAAATCATTTAGCAAACATTTGAGGATATAGAAGTAAACAGTCAAAATTTGTTATTTTGTCAATCTACAAGTCTAGTGATTTTTAGGTGTAGAAATGATCCAGAACTTAGAGCCAGAATAGAATAGAATACACTCTAAGATATGGTTATTAATCTTCTTTTTGAACTCTAATAATAAGGGACACATTCCCCCATATAGCAACTATTCTATTCTTAGACAATTACAAATATGAAAGTATTTATTTTACATTTAGTCAAAAATCTCTCCATGTATCTTCTTCTTCTTCTTTTTTTTTTTGAGTTGAAGTCTCACTTTGTTGCCCAGGCTGGAGTACAGTGGCATGCTCACAGCCACTGCAGTCTTGACCTGCTGGGCTCAGGAGATCCTTCCGCCTCAGTCTTCCAAATAGCTGGAACTACAGGTGCACACCACCACGACTGGCTAATTTTTTGAATTATTGAAGAGACAATGTCTCACCAAGTCGCCTAGGCTGGTCTCGAATCCCTGAGCTCAGGCAATCATCTCGCTTTGGCCTCCCAAAGTTCTGGCATTACAGACTTGAGTTACTGTGCCCAGCTTTCCATATATCTTCTAAGCAAGTGTTTTAGTCCTATTCTCTATGGTCACATGAAGCAAGGTGAATAAAGAGATGCCATACTGTCTCAGCACCAGGCTTAGACATCTTATCTGTGAAATCTTCTCAAGCTTATCCAATGCTATACAGGTGACTCTCCCATGTGCTTTGCTATCACTAATCAATCTTATTGTAATCACTTTACTTATTTCTTCTATAAGATTGTAAATGCCTTTGAAAGCCGAGATTATTCTTTCTGAATCTTTAGCAACTAATATAAGCCTTGCACAAAATAGGTCCTCAAAAAGCATTTGCTGAATAAATGCATGAATTATTGGTGCATTTACCACATCTTAGGTTTCCTCCCCTTTCTTTCCTTCACCATGTTTCTTCTTTTTCTCTTGAAGCTCTAGCAAGTATTTAAAATAGTTAAGTGCTTTCCTCTTACCTAGAGTTAATAACTTTCAATTATTTCTCATAATTTTTTTTTTTTTAGATTCTACCCCACCTTTGCCTTCTCCTCTGAGTGTTCTTCGATGGTCTCTTTCTCTACCATCATGTGGCACCAAGAACGTTGGTGATACATTAAATGATGTGAGTAGCACATGGTGTAATAAGTCCATCTTCTGACTGATTCTGGCCACTGCACTTCTGTCAAGGTTAGTCTGCAGAAATGATGTCTCAAACTGAGCAAACAGTCAATGAAAACCTGTGAATTTTCTTTACATTAACTTTTTGAAGGCCATTCCTTCCTTATTCTGCTTTATGCTTTTTTTTTAAGCTTTAACTTCAAGAATTTAGAATTTAGGCCTGGCATTGAAAAGACTTACTGTTTACCTCTACAAAATTTCACTTTGATTTAACCTGTTGATATCCACTTTAATTTATTCTGTAAAATATCTTCACTATGTCTTCTAGTTCCAGCAAATCTTCATATTTATTGAATGTACCGTCTTATCCATCTGAAATTTAATAATAAAATAATGGGTAGGACAGATGCAAGATCAGAAATTCTATGAAATACCACTATAAACTGCTATTTATAGAGACTGCAATCCATTAATTTTTAAGTAACTGATGAAGTAATTAACAAACCAATCACCAATAGATCAATTATCATTCTTTTGATATAGTTGTTAGAAAAAATGTAAATCCATATACCATATCCCAATCCAGCTCATGTGTCTCTTTTATTCACAAGAATAGATGAGATAATTTGTCAAATGTCTTTTGTAAAACCTAGTCTGTTTGTGACATTCCTCTGAGGTATGATTAAAATATTAGACCAAGAGTATGCTGTGCAGCAAAAACGTTAGTGAAGAATGGAGGGAATTTACAAAAGCGTCTGGGCTATTGAATGAGACTTGTGGGGATTTGAGTTGCATAATTTTAGTGCCGGGACTTCGAAGCTAATATAATCCAATCTGCACATGAAACAGATAATCAATCAAGTTTGGAGAAGTTGGTCAATTTGGAAAGATCCTGTACTTAGAGGCAAAATGGATCTAGAGCATATTTTGCCAAACACAGGTTCAGTGAGTGTTCTACCATAACACACCATCACTCTGTTATTCTTTATATCTCAGCTATGTGGCTGACTCATTTTCTCCATCTTCTTCACTGATAAACATTTCACTGTCCTGGGGCTAAAGCTGTGGGAACCAAATAAGTTCCTTCTTTGTAAGGCCATCACTTTACCCTCCAGCTATGTTTAATTGTGGCACAAACGAACTACTTGAAAAAAAAAAATTCTCCCTTTTTTATTCGATCTATTTTATACTGTGGTTTTCTAGAGATCAAGGGATCAGACTATGTCTCATTTTCTAGAATTCTTATTTTAAATTCCTTATCTCTTCGAAATATAGAAAAAAGTGTTGATGAAAGCAAACAACTTCCATTCTCCAGAATTTCTTTGGTATAAAATAATTATCTAGATTTAAGGCTATTAAACGTTTTGGGTAAAATTTAAATTCCAGGTGATTATGGAAGAGGGCCATTTTCTCCTTTAAAGTTTTCCATATAATCCAACTGGTTAAGGACTGATCAACCATCACATTACTATTTTATTCAACTGTGTAATAATATTTGTAAGTAAATACTATTATTACCTCTGTCTTACAGGTAAGGAAAGATCATATAGCAAGTTAATAGATCTGGCTCTAGAGTCTGTACATTGAGCCACACACTGCACTGTCTTTCAAAATGCTCTGATGTTCTTTGGTTTAAAGGAATTGAATAGTTTTGGTAATGGATTTTTGCCCACTTGTGGTGGGAGAAGGAAGGGGAGTGCTGGCTATGCAGTGCTAGAATGTGCATTAAGACACAAATGCTGTTGTTCACTTACCGCTGCCTATCCTGAGGCTTTTTATGTTTCATTTCCCATTTTCAACTCCTGCCAGAAACTCCATATGGGAAATCGGTTTCTTATTTGCATTACAATCTCCATATTCTTTCAGCTTCCTAATTCCAATTTATTTTCTGAATCTTGAGACCTGTTCTTTGTTTTATTATTTTCTTTGCTTTTATCATAGGACATACCTGTCTTACTTAGCCCTATGGTAGTGGAAATTGGCCAATTATTTTACCAAACTTGACAATATATCATCAGGATAGTATGACAACAATAGAATTTTTGTTGAGTTGTTCCAGCTCAACTTCTTCTTTAGTTTACTTTCCTGTTTGGTTGATATTTTTTCTTGTGATCTACCAAGTCTTTTGCCAAAGATAAAGCTCCTGTAAGCTAAGTAGACAAAAATTTGCCTACTAATGTAGAGGAGAATCAATGAACTGTCATTGATAACCAATAAATATCCATCTTCTAAAACCATATATGCATATTTCAATTGCTATAATCTATGTCTCTTTTTCTCCTTTTTGTTTAAACTTTTTATTGTAAAAGTTTTAAACATGTGTAAAAATAAAAAGACTAGTTTAATGAGCTCCTTTAACCCATCACTTGGTTTCAATATTTATAGCATTTTATTAATCTTGCCTCTTAAAGACATGCTGGATTTTGAAATCAAGAAAAAAATATTAGTTAATTATATGACATGTAAATTATTTTTCTATCATTTCTACAATGTTGTCATGCTATTATTTTGCATATGATAAAAATTTTCAAAAGTAATTTGAGGTTCAGATGGACTTTGAATTTTCTCAAAAAAAACTTTATACTGTCATTTAAATGACATTTCCAATATATTGTGATTCCCATAAAATTGAATGAAGCTGTTTTTAATAAATTTTCTAAGATCATAGAAAAACTTATGATAACCTTGGAAATTAAAACTTTCAACTTTTGGTATAAAGCAAAGAGTACTCACTTTTGTTTGTCTACTCTTTTTGGTCATCTTGGTTTCATTTACATTTAATTCCAATATTGGTGGTTTTTCAGATTTGTCTGTTATGTATTATTAAGTATTTTATTGCAGAAGAAGAAGAATTTAATTAAGTAATAAATTATGGAGAATATTATTTAAACTTTCACCCAAAAGATGCAGTTAAGAAAAAAATGGAATTTAAAGGTTTACATAACAATGAATGGAGGGTTCTAATGTAAAGTGAGAAATAGAAGTGATTTTGAATTAAGCCATGTGTTATTGATTAATAAGAGGTTATAAGTATCCTAGCTCATGTATAACATTATATTGTTCTAAGAATCCTTATAGTAAGAAAAAAATGTAATGCTTTAGTATGCTTGTAAAGTCTCTTTTCAATGGTCATGCAAAAATGGGATGACAATTTTGTAATTATGGCTGGACTTGAGTAAGCAGCTTATTGCATTATGGTATAACAAAAGTGCCTGCTTGACTCAAAATATCCACTACTGACCTGAACCAATATCCGAAAATTTCACAATTAATAAGTATATTGGGGTTATGAATGCTTACATAGTATAATTGTGCTACATGTGAAACCTACTCCATTAAATAATAACAGCTATTATCACACTGGTACCAATTAAATTATCCACATCAGTTAGCCACTGAGTTAAAAGGCACAGTCATGAGCAGATGAACTTTATGAAAGAGAGAGAGAATAACAGGTACAGCGTATGAGATAACTTAAAGAAGCTTTGAAAAACACAAAGGGCTAATTGTTTGAGGGCAAGAAGCATTGGATCAAGTATTGGGGAGGGTGTTCCTAAAGGAGATAACAAATGTCCGAATAGTAGTTTTACCTTTGGATAGCCCTTGCCCAGATTATTGTAGTTATAGATATGATACAGTTAGAATATTCCATTGTAATAAGGACTTACTCTATTTTTTATATATAACCCAGACAAAAACTCGCCTACCTTCTATAAACTAAAATATCTATATAATTTTTTTTTTAAGATTTGGGCATGTTCTGAGAAAATCCATAGCTGAACACATTGAGATTTATTTTCACAAATCCAAATAAATTAGCAAAGAGGAAAACAATAGAATTTATTCTATATAATAATCAGTAGAATTAAGACCTCAGTATTATTTAGAAGACAGAAGTCAGGTTTATGAAGGAGGCATCATTAAAGTTTGACTAAGAAAATATCCCTGGGTTAAAATCTCTTCTTTATAAACCCAAATACCACACTATATTCCTCAGACTGCCTGGGATTATAATATGTGAAGACTAAAAACGTAATACATAGGAATCAGATAGTTAAAAATTCAAATGTGTTTACAGTTTTCATGTTGTATCTATTATTAGCAGATTTTTTAAAAAGATTCATTTTGACCTGAATTAGATTTAAATAAAATTAAAAGTCATGAGGTTCACAGAAAGTTTTGTAAACTTTCATCTGTATTCTACATTACAGTCTTATAAGGCATGGCATCTTATTTTAAAAACATTTAAATTGTCTAACAATTCCTTTCTATTTTGTACATTAGACATACTGTAAAATTTATGCAAAAATTGAGGATAAAATAAGTTGTAAGGTTTTAAAACTTTTCTTAACAAAGGAGCTAAGAAAATATTAAATAAAATTTGGTCTATTTTAAGTTGATATTTCTTCAGTCATTTAATAAACTCTTTTGAGTACCTACACTAGCTGCTAAGGGAGTGGAGGGACAAGTAAGACTTGATATTTGCATGAATGATTTGGCATTTTCTGCAGTGCAGATATTTTGAGAATAATAATTTTTAGGTTAAGGGTAATGGTGGAATGAGTTGAGTTACAGAAGACCTAAATTAGGTAGACTTGCTTTCCGAAGTAGTGGGCAATGTTCAGGTACTAGAAAAAGGATGGGGTTATAGGAAGATACAATTTTGCTGAAACACTGAGTCATCAGAATCAGAGTAGAGCCATTAGCAGGACTAATTCCCTTATGATCTAGAGAATTACTGAGGGTGTTTCTATATCGTACCCAGTTAGATCCAGGTTTAGTCACATAGTTTGGAGTGATCCATTGTGTAATAATAACTTTAAGTGCTGGAGAGTACTATGGCTACACAAGGGTAGGGATGGGAGGAAAGGAGGGAGGTGAGGAGGGAGAGATACAATTAGCTAGAATGGAGGTCAACTCAATAGAAAAGGAAAATCCAACTTAAAAATGGGCAAAAGACCTGAATAGACATTTTTCAGAAGATAACATACAAATGGACAATAGGTATATAAAAAAATGCTCAACATCATTAATTATCGGGGAAATGCAAATCAAAACCATAATGAGCTATCATTTCAGTTAGAATGGCTTTTATCCAAAAGACAGAAAATAACAAATGCTGGCAAGGAGTGGAGAAGGGGGAACACCCATATACAGTTGCTGGGAATGAAAAGTAGTACAGCTACTATGGAGAATAGCATGGAAATGCCTCCAAAACTAAAAATAGTCTACTATGCAACTGAGGTATCCCATTGCTGGGAAAATATTTAGGAAAACAGGAAATAAGTGTATTGAAGAAGTGTCTTCAGACCCATGTGCATTGCAGCACTATTCACAATATCCAAGATATAGAATCAATCTATTGGTGGATAAGTGGATAATGAATATGAGGTATGTATGCACAGCAAAGTATTATTCAGCCATAAAACAAATCAAATCCTGTCATTTGCAGAAACATGGATGGAATTGAAGGTCATTATATTAAGTGAAATAAACCAGGCACAGAAAAACACATATCACATATTCTCAACCATTTGTGGAAGCTAACAAAGTGAATCTCATGGACAGAGACTAGAATAATAGATACCAGAGACTGATAAGGGAAAGAACCAGGGGAGATGAAAAACAGATTAAAGGGTATAAAAATACAGTTAGGTATTAATAGAAAGAAGTTTTAGTATTAGACAGCAGAGTAGGGAAATTGTAGCTAACAATAATTTATTGTATATTTCAAAATAGCTAGAAGAGAAGAATTGTAATGTTCCCAACACAAAGAAAAGATAAATGTTTGAGGTGATTCTATTCCATCTGCCTTCATTTTATCATTACACACTGTAGATAGATATCAAAATATCTCATGTACACCAAAAATGTGTACACCTGCTATATATCGATCAAAAAGGAATACATACATAAATAATTTAAAAGCTAAATCTTAACAAAAGAAATGCAGTTAGATTATGAAAGAAGAAATAACACCTTTTAAGAAATTGCCATAGGCAGAATAATTGCCCTCTGAAGAGGTCCACATCCTAATCCCTGGAATCTGTGAATATATTACATGGCAAAGTGGAATTGAGATTGCAAATAAGGTAGCTAACCAGTTGACTTTGAGATGAAAAAATTATCTCACATTATCTTGGTAGGTCCAATGTAATCCCTAGGGTCCTTATGTGAATTCAGTAGAAGAGCAAAATAACTGGAGGAATGGCAGCGTGCTGACTTTGAAGGTTAAAGAAGAAGGTCACCAATCAAATAATATGGGTGGCCTCTAGAAGCTGGAAAAGGTAAGGAACAGATTCTTCTCAAGAGCCTCTAGGAGGAACATAGTCTGCCAACACATTAATTTTAGCCCACTGTAATCTATTTGAGACTTCTGACCTCCAGCAATGTAAGATAATAAGTTTAGGTTATTTTAAGTCACCAAGTTAGTGGTAATTTGTTATAGCAGCAATAGGATGCCCATACTATGGAAGTCAGATTCTCTGAGCTTCATTTTTCTCAAATCTAAAAAGAGTTATAATATTCACTTTCTAAATAAAAACATCAAAATCTTATTGCAAAACTTATGATATAATGTATTTGAAATATTTGGCATAAGGTTAGGCAAGCATGAAATGTTTAGTGTAGTTATTGTTATGCAGCTCTTTATGTTGGAAAGAGGCTTAGAATCACTTCCTTCAGTATCTTTCTGCTGCATCTTAAAATCTTGGAGATAATTTTTACCTGTGCACTGCTGCTGTGTACTGCCATACTGGACAATCAAGCCACAGTTTACAAATCATTTCAGATAGCATTTAATGGAGTTCCACATCAGAAGGAAATGTCTAAGGTGCAGAGTTGTGAAATAGAACAGAAGTTGACAGCTTATACTAAAAACTGACTAAGGGCAGAAGTTAAGGGTAGAAGTAAATAGAAACATTTCAAGCAGGACAAAGAATACCTTGGGGAAGAAGATTGAAAAAAAACCTCACTAAAACATATAGTGTTATTTTATGTCTGGCATTGTTTGTTTGATGCCCAAGACAATCCTACGAAATAGGCATTTAGCTATCTCCATTTTGTACATGAGGTCACTGAGGCAATCGGCTTGATCAAGTCATACAACTAGATGGAGTCAAAGTTGGAATTTGAGCCTGGGTGGTATGACTTCTGAGTTTATGCCCTTTATTTGTAAGCTCAGGCAAATTGCAGGGCATCTGGATCATATTTTTCAATTTTATGCCTTATAGAGCTCTTAAACTAAATACAATTATTATTAATTTAAAACAAGGAAGATAATTTAGAAGAAATACTGGGCCATTTTGCCCAAAATAACTTGTGGACATTTGTTCTATATGTGATTGCCATCCTTTGTATATGTTATGAGTTGTGCCTTCTGCTGTGGAAGTCAGCTCAAATTCTTAGGCTGTGTCATTGTTGGCACATAAACACATGACCTAGTTGAGCCAATCAGGTACATGTGCATGCGACTTTAACTTAGAGAGCACAGATATTGGGTAGAGCTTTTGCTGGCTGGTGTCTGGCATTGGTTGCAAAATAAGTTTCATATTGCAGGAGTGGTATCAGTGCAGGAAGAAATAATGGTGGCTAGTACTTGGTGATGGTGACAGAAATAGTACTGGCTACAATTTTTCTCTGTTTTTTGGCATAATTTTTGCCCTTTATTATTTTTACAAGTTTAGTCTCAAGTCTATTTCTCCAGTCCTGTTAATAGGTACATGGAGATTTGCTATCTTTAACACATAAGTTTATAATAAATATAAATAAAAATAGATACCATAAATATAGAGAAACGATAAAAATGAAAAATGTTTAAACTTATTAGTAAACAAATAAAAATTAGAAAAACTATGTTCATTCAAATACTATGTAGAGTGGGACTCTTAGCCATCAGATATTAAACATTTTGTTTTCAGAAGAAAGATTATCCTACCATGGATGTGTTTATAGGTATCACCTGCTCCAAAAGGAAAGTAAATATGTAATTCAGAATGTGGATACTGAAGTTAGTTAGGTTAGAGTTTAAGTCTATACTCTACTGGATATGTGACTTTTGGAAAGTCACCTAACCTTAACTTACTAAGCTTTAGTTTCTTCGTATGTAAAATAGAGATGATAATAATTATGGGTGTTCATGTAGGATTTATGGAAGGATTAAATGAGATAATGCATACAATGTGCTTAGTATAATGTTGGCATATAGAAAATGTTCAATAATTAATATTTAGTACTATTAATATCCTTCTTTTGAGGAATATATACATCAGGTACTGAAGTCTAAGTCATTTGTTCTGATTATATGCTAAGTAAATAAGCCATTCTGATACTTGAAAAAAATCTGTGATTTAGCAAACATTAACAATGATTATAATGTTGGTGAAGGCAAAGTGAAATGTTGGTAATTTAAAAAAATTTTTAGAAAGATTTTAGAAAATTATGTGACACTGTGAAAAAAATGAAAAATATTCATGATTTTTGAGCTAATTATCTCATTTCTGAAAATCTAGGCTAAGAAACAATCACCAACACAAAAGATTCATCCACAAAGAAGTACATCTAGGTCTAGGAAAAATTGGAATTGACCTAATCATTAAAAATAGGAAAGTTTAAGTATACTCTGGTACAGTGAATAGATGAAATAGTAGATTATAATTAAATCAGTCATTATGAATAATTTATAGTTTGTGAAAAATTTAATGATGTAATGGAATAAAAGTGTCACAAAATTTCATAATACAATTATATATATCTATTTAAAGACCCCCAAACTACACATATAAACATCTGACAAACTGAGCACATACAATACCTTCTTTTGAGTCTTAGATTCCTTTAAAATAATAGAGGACACACGATAATGCATTAACATTACAAAATAGAAAAGGGAGACATCAAATGATCAAAAGGTACCAGATCCAGATAGTTTTTTAAAAATATATCAAACCTTCAATAAATAGATATTGTCTACATTATTTGAATTGTTCTAGTCACAGGAAAAAGAATAGTTACTGAATCACTTTATGATGTCAGTATAGCCATATAGCACATTTGGAAAAGGACAGCGTAAAAGGAAAAATTTATAGATTGCTATGGTCTGAATTGTGTCCCCTCAAATTCATATATTTAAGCTCTAACCCCCAATACCTCAAGTTGTAACTTTGTCTGGAAATAGAATAAGGCCCATTAGGGTGAGTCCTAATCCAATCTGACTGGTGCTTTAAGAAAAGGAAAGATGAACAAACAGAAGACACTAGGGATTGCACCCATAGAGGAAAGAACATGAGAGGACACAATAAAAAGGCAGCTATCCTGTAATCCCGAGCTTTGGGAGGCTGAGGTGAGTGAATTGCCTGAGCCCGTGGGTTCGAGACCCACCTGGGCAACTTGGCGAGACCTCGTCTCTACAATAAATAAAAAAAATTAGCCGGGTGTGGTAGCGCGCGCCTGTAGTTCCAGCTACTTGGAAGGCTGAGGCGGAAGGATCGCCTGAGCCTAGCAGGTCGAGGCTGCGGTGGCCGGGAGTGGCCACTGCACTCCAGTCTGGGCGACAGAGTGAGACTCCAACTCGAAAAAAAAAAAAAAAAAAAAAGGCAGCTATCTGGAAGCTAAGGAGCAGGGTCTCAGAAGAAACCAAATCTACTGATACCTTGATGCTGGTTTTCTGTAGCATTTTGTTATGGTAGCCCTAGCAAACTAATATATAGATTTACTTCATTTATATAGTTAGATACAAAAATTCTAGACAAAATATTTTCAGATTTAATTTAGGGCTGTAGAGACTAATATGTCATAGACATTAGGGTTTTTCTTAGTAATGCAAGGATGCTTCAACAATGGAAAATTCAGCGTGCATGAACTTTTTAAAAAATAGCAGCTTTATTAAGATATAAATTAAATACCATAAATTTTTTTTAGTATACATATTCACAGATTTGTGCAATCATCACAACAATTAACTTTAGAATATTTTTGTTACCCCATATCTATTAGCAGTCACTCCCTTTTCTCCTAACCACTCAATGTCTGGCCACAACTATTTAATTTTCTGTCTATATTAATTTTCCTCTTCTAGACATTTCATATAAATGAAATTATAAAATTGTGGTTTTGGGGACAGCTCTCGTTATCTGGCATAATATTTCAAGATTCGTTCATACTGTAGCACGTGCCAATTCTTCATTCCTTTTTTTACCAAACAATATTTCATTGTATGGACACTACATTCTGCTCATTCATTCATCAGTTGATGCACATTTGGGTTGTTCATCACTTTTTGGCAATCGTGAATAATGCTGCTATAAACATTCATGTACATGTTTTTGTGTGAACATGTGTTCTCTTTTCTCTTGGATAGGTACCTAGGAGTAGAATTGCTGAATCATATGGTAGCTTTATGTTTCATTAAGGAGCTTCCATATTGTTTTCTCAAGTGACTGCACCATTTTACATTTCCAACAGCAATGTATGAAATTTTCAGTTTCTCTGCATCCTTGCCAACAGTTGTTTGCCTTGATTATAACTATACTAGTGGATGTGAAGTGACATCTCATTATGCTTCTAATTTGTGTTTCCTTAATGACTACTGATATTAAACTTCTTTTCATGTGCTTGTTGGCCATCTGAATATCTTTTTGGGGAAAATGTCTACTCAAATACTCGGTCAATTATTAATTGAGCTGTTTGTCTATATTGTTGAGTTGTAAGAGTGTTTTATACATTATGGAATCAAGTTCCTTATAAGATATATTATTTATAAATATATCTTCCCACTGTGAGTTGTCTTTTTACTTTCTTAATAGTCCTTTGAAGCATAAAAGTACTTAGTTTTGATGGAGTTTAACTTGTCTTATTTTTTGTGCTTTTGGTTTCACATCTAAGAAAGCATTGCTTAACTCAAAGTCATGAAGATTTATTCTTATGTTTCTGCTAAGAGTTTATAGTTATCTCTCTCTTAATTTTAGTCCTATGATTCATTTCCCATTAATTTTTGTGTATGTAAAGTATCAGCCCAAATTTATCCTTTTGCATATAGATATCCTGGTGTCCTAGCACTATTTGTCAGCAAGACTATTCTTTTCCCATTGAGTTGTCTTAAAATCCTTGTAAAAAATCAATTTGCCATAAGTATTAAGTTCATTTCTGAAATCTCAACTCTTTCCCATTTATTTGTATGTCTATACTTAGGCCAGTGCCACAAGGTTATTATAGTTTTTACTAAGTTTTGAAATCAGTAAGTGTTAGTTCTCCAACTTTGTTCTTCTTTTTCAGAATTGTTTTGGTTATCCTGGGTCCTCTGAGTTTCCATATGAATCGTAGGATAATTTTGGAATTTTTTAAATTAAAATATTTTTATGTTAATACACAATAATTATACATATTTTGGGGGGTACATATGATATTATAATACATTCATAGACTATGTAATGATCAAGTCAAGATATTTGAGATATCCTTCACCTTGAGCATTCATCATTTCTATGTGTTGGTAAACATTTCACATCTTCTCTTCTAACTAATTTGAAATAGTCAATGCATTTCTGTTAACTACAGGTACCCTATCATGCTATTGAACATTATAACTTATATCTTTTATCTATCTCTATGTTTGTACCCATTAACCTAGCTATCTTTATCCCCACTCCCCCAAATACCCTTCCCAGTCTCTGTTAAGTATCCTTCTTCTCTCTACCTCCATTAGATCAATGTTTTTAGTCCCCAGGCTAAACACAGATTAGTGAGAACAGGAGATATTTGACTTTCTGTACCTGATTTATTTCGCTTAACATAATGACTTCCAGTTCCATTCAGGTTGCTTCAAATGACATGATTTCATTCTTTTTTATGACTGAGTAGTATACCATTGTGTATATATACCATTTAAAAATCTGTTTGTCTATTGATGGACAGAATGATTCCATATCTTTGCATTGTAAATAATTCTGCAATAAACATGGGGGCGCAAGTATTCCTTTGATATGAATTTCCTTTCCTTTGGATAAATACCCAGTAGTGGGATTGCTGGATCATATGATAGTTCTATTTTTAGTTTTTTGATAAATCTCCATACTGCTTATTTTAATGACTATACTAATTAACATTCCTACCAACAGTGTATAAGAGTAAAAAGTTCCCTTTTCTCTGCATTCTTCTCAGCATGTGTTATTTTTTGCCCTTTGATAATAGCCATTCTAGTTGGGGTAAGATAATATCTCAATGTGGTTTGTATTTGCATTTCCCTGATGATTAGTGATGTTGAGTAGTTTTGCACTTACTTATTGGTCTTTTGTGTATCTTCTTTTGATGTCTATTCAGATCATTTGCCGACTTCTTATTGAAATTGTTTTTTTAAATTTTTTTTATTGTTTGAGTTCCTTGTATGTTTTGGATATAGTATCTTGTGACATGAGTAGTTTGCAAATATTTTCTCCCATTCAACATGTTGTCTTTTTTTTTTTCTTTTTAAAAAAAATTTTTTATTATGGTATTATGGGGTACAGTTAGGGGTTAGGTATACAAAATTGCTTCGTTCGGGCACCCTTGATGATAAGAGGTGTCTCCCCATCCCCAGAAAGATATCCATCACCATTAATCCCATTGCCCCCCCCCCCCCATAGCTTCCCACCACTGTCAGTCATTTTCTTGTGGTAGTACGTTGGATGATCAAGGTCTACTATATGAGTGAGAACATGTGATACTTAGTTTTTTGTTTCTGTGAGAGGTCACTCAGTATTATGGACTC
>CAUYQG010220906.1:0-20988 GCA_963574415.1 Tarsius wallacei
AGTGAGAACATGTGATACTTAGTTTTTTGTTTTTGTGAGAGGTCACTCAGTATTATGGACTCTAGTTCCATCCAGGTTGCTGTGAAATTCATGATTTCATTCTTCTTTATGGCTGCGTAGTATTCCATCGTGTATATGTACCACCATCCTACTTCTTATAAGGGCATTGGCTTTCACACCTTGTGAAATGTAGAGCCAGCGTGGGGTTGCTATGGTTTGAATGTTGAAATCCATGCGTTGGAAACTTAATCCCTCGGCCCTTGTGAATGGATTAAGTTCACTACTGTGGGAGCAGGTTATCATAAGAGTGGCTTTGTTATAAAAACAAACTTCTCTTGTACACGCTTTGCCCTCTCACCATGTGATGCCCTCTGACATGTTATGACAAGAGTAAAAGGCCCTCACCAGAGGCTGGAGCCATGGTCTTGGACTTTCCAGCTTCTAGGAATATAAGCTAGGTAAATTTCTTTTCTTTATAAGTTACCCAGTCTGTAGTGTTCTGTTATAGCCACAGAAACAGACTAAGTCAGGGTTTTGAGAAGAGGAGGCATGAGATCTGGCTTGTAATTTAACCAAGATGATTCACAAGTTCTGGTTTGCCAAGGCCAGTACTGGCTTTCTCCTGTTATCTGTTGTAATGATCACTAGTGTTCCTTTTTGCTGTAAAAAGGATAAGGTGGACTTAGTCACTTAGTAGAATCACCTGGCTGCTGTGTTGAGAATGGACTGAGCTGGGCTCGGTGGCTCTGCCTGTAATCCCGCACTTTGGGAGGCTGAGGTGAATGAATTGCCTGAGCCCGTGGGTTCGAGACCCACCTGGGCAACTTGGCGAAACCTCATCTCTACAATAAATCAAAAAATCAGCTGGGCATGGTAGCGTGTGCCTGTAATTCCGGCTACTTGGAAGGCTGAGGCGGAAGGATCGGCGGAGCCCAGTGGGTCGAGGCTGCGGTGGCCGGGAGCGGCCACTGCACTCCAGTCTGGGCGACGGAGTGAGACTCCAACTCAAAAAAAAAAAAAGACTGACGGGTCAAAGGTCGGAAGAGGGAAACTGGTCAGGATACCACGGCAATGATCCATGCAAGAGCTGATGGTGGATTCAACCAGAGTGGCAGCAGTGGAAGTGATGAGAAATGGAAGGATAAAGCCAGAATTTATAGATAGAGACAGTTGTTGCTTTTGAGTTGAGGTCTTCTTACTCTGTCACCCAGGCTGGAGTACAATGGCATGATCACAGTGATCATGGTTCTCAGCAGCCTCAACCGCCTCGGCTCTTGCTTCAGGCTCCCAAGTAGCTGAGACTACAGGTGTGAGACCCTGCCTGGCTAATTTTTCGATTTTTTTGTAGAGATGAGGTCTTGCTGTGTTGCCCAGGCTGGTCTCGAACTCCCGGGCTCCAGCAATCCGCCCACTTTGGTCTACCAGAGTGCTGCGATTATAGGTGTGAGCTACCACACCTGACCGGCCGTGTTAGTTCAAGATGTCTATTTGACTTCTGAGTAGCCATTGGCCAAGAGGCAAATGCTGATTGTCTAGGTTGAGCCCCTGGCTCCTGTACCCTGTTCTTTCTGCCCGTTGGTACTTGTTGAGGAGGCAACTGGATACAGAAAAGAAATGATGATACAATCTGAGAATGGTGGGAACAGTCCTGGCTGTCCCTACACAGAGGCTGGACCAGAGAATCTCATGTCCTGCAGTGACTCGGGAGCTGTGTTTTCTCAACTTTTTCCTGTCCCAAGCAGAAGCTCAGGATTCAGAGGGTAAGTACGTGGGGCAATTTGTGCTCATGGTTCAATATTCAAAGTTCTCCACTGCTTTTTGCTGGGACTTCATACAAGGCCTAACAGTTAAGTTTGTGAACTTGCCACCATGCGCTGACATTGACAGCACTGTACAAACAACTCAGTAAGGTTTCATAACCTTAGTATATCAGTGTCTCACAGCTGCATTCATGTCGATGTGTGGCTGTGTCTTGCTGAGTGGTGTTCATTCTTGTTGTTGCATATTTTTGTGTGCCATCGCGAGAATGTCGGTGCTTGAATTAGAGCAACAAACAAACATTAAATTTCTTATTAAACTTGTCAAGAGTGGAAGTGAAATCAGGGACATGATAGTCCAAGTTTGTGAGAATAATGCCATGAAGAAAATAGCAGTGTACAAATGGATTAAAATTTTCTGAGGGAAGAAAAAGTGTCACTGATGAAGAGAGGTCAGGATGGCCAGTGACAAGTAGAAATGATGAAAACATTGCAAAAATGTATTGAATTGGTGTTGAAATCATCAGCTGACTGTGAGAAGCATAGCAGACCAAATAAACATCAACAGAGAAATAATTAGGAAATTCTTAACTGAAAATCTTGGCACGAGAGAGGTGTGTGCAAAAATGGTCCCAAAGGAACTCTTGCATCATGACAATACACCAGCTCACACAGCACCATCTGTGAGGGAGTTTTTAGCCAGTAAACAAATAACTGTATTGGAACACCCTCCCTACACACCTGATCTGGCCCCCAATGACTTTTTTCTTTACCTGAAGATAAAGAAAATATTGAAAGGAAGACATTTTGATGATATTCAGGACATCAAGAATAATATGACGAGAGCTCAGATGGCCATTCCAGAAAAAGTTTCAAGATTGCTTTGACTGGTAGACTAGGCACTGGCATCAGTGCATAGCTTCCCAAGGAGTACTTTGAGGGTGACCATAGTGATATTCAGCAATGATGTAGGTCACACTTTTTCTAGGATGGGTGGACGAACTTCATTGTCAGATCTCATATGCCTTATGTCCAGCATCAGCCACATAATTTGCAGGGCCCAGTGCAAAATGAAATGCATGACCCCAGCCGGGCTCGGTGGCTCAGCCTGTGATCCCGCGCCTTGGGAGGCTGAGGTGAGTGGATTGCCTGAGCCCGCGGGTTCGAGACCCGCCTGGGCAACTTGGAGAGACCTCATCTCTACAATAAATCAAAAAATTAGTCGGGCGTGGTAGCGCGCGCCTGTAGTTCCAGCTACTTGGAAGGCTGAGGCGGAAGGATTGCCGGAGCCCAGCAGGTCGAGGCTGCGGCGGCCGGAAGCGGCCACTGTACTCCAGTCTGGGTGACAGAGACTCCAACTCCAAAAAAAAAAAAAGAAATGCATGACCCCTTGTTAAAAATGATTAAGAGTTTCATAACGGGGACAGCAGAGCCTTAAACCAAGCACAGGGCCCTGTGTGATCACATAGGTTATAAATCCATGAAGTCAGCCCTGTTTATAACTAAAAGATGTTTCATAATCAGCTCTGGAACCTAGAAGTGAAGCTCATGTGGTAGAAAAGAGGAACAGATAAGCCTAGGTTAACAGAACCCTGAATTCCAATTTTCACCTCCATTCCTCCAGCTGGGATTATGTCTTTGTCTGATGGACATCCTGTTGGAAGTGAGTATTATAATGAATGGCTGCCACACCCTGCGGGTGATCTAGAAATTTGGGTCAAGCAATCTTCTCTGATAGAATGCCTACAGAAACCCCTGGGGCAATGGATGTGGAAAGAAACTGCTGGAAGGAAATGGTTCTTTGAGGGAGCTCAGGGACAAACCAAGGGAAGTCACTGGGTGACGGGCCAGGTAGTGGCATTGCAGCAGTGAATAAAGTGCCAGCAGCCTCCGCACTGGGCTAACCTAGTCTGGTATGATGACCACGAGTCCCATGAGGGCTGAGGGTGGGAGGAAATGCACTGTGACAAAGGTGTGCAGAAATGAGGACAAGATGGGGTCCTGCCAAGGTAAGGGCTGGAGTTAGAGGGATGCTGCCCGGGAAGATGCTGCTGCTGGAGAAGCCAGATGAGTGTGGGATGTTCCAGAGGATTTGGATTAGAAAATCATGACAGTGACTAGTCAGAGACAGTAATCCTTCCAGATGCTCATGCAGTCCACATGGAATTCTTTCTCCCAACAATCAAATTTGGACAATCCTTTCCATTTTTTTTGTTTATGATCTTTGCCCCAGTCTATCTCATTTGATCTGAGGTCTTTTAGAAGATATTCATGGATCCTCTGAGCCCCAAGAAGCTTTGAAATTTTTAGAAAGAGTATCAGTCAGGAAAACAGTGACCGTACTAGTTATGTTAACAGAGAGAATTTAATATAGGTACTGGAGGAAAGAAGACCAAAAGAGGCAGACATTGTAACTTCAGGAGGTAACGCCAACCCCAAAGGCTGGGAAAACAGAGGGCAGAGGTTGGGTTTATTAGAACCTAGAAGCTTATGGGGGAGAAGAGGGCCCTAACTCAGACTTCTGAGGAGAAGACACTACCAGACTAATTCTGGTGCCTGAGAAAGAGGACGGATGAATCTATCAGAGCTGGGACCCAGATTTCTAAGGGGTGAGCACTACCCACCTGGTTCTGTTGTCTCTGATGAGGGGGATAAGGCTGGCTTGGGGGGGTGTAGAAAGTGTCATTTTCAAGGTAAAGTCACTTTAGTGATGTTGGTAGGGACAGACAGCAAAGCAGAATGAGACCTCTCCCTTCTCCCGCCTCCAGCATTTCAGTCTCCCTCCAGAATCCCTTAATGGCAGAGCCCAACGAGAAGCCAGCTGGCAAGTCAGAATGTGGGTTTCAGAATCCCAGCCATGGTCCCAGGAAGCAGGATGCACAAAGCTGAGCTGGAAGTGGAAAGATAGCAGATTAGACCTGCCAATTCATAATGTTGGGCAAGTCAGCAGTCCACTGTGACACGGCAGTGGCATGTCTGGAATTGAGACCGCATGGGACCAGAAGACAAAAGGAAGCTGCATGAGTGAGTAGCCCAGATCTTCATGTCGCTTGCCATAGTTGCACCTGCCCTCTCGTGGCTGGTACCTGTGGCCATATGGAGAGTCCCATATGGCCAGCTAAAACAGAGGTAAAAGCTCAAGCTTACTTTATGGAGAGCTGGCTTGTTATATGGGCACAAGCCAAAAATGAACAACAGCTGGATTTCAACCATACCTAGGAGTGGCCCTGAATGACAGCGGGGAGGGGAATTCTTCCCGATGGACAAAACTGTGCAGAGCACCTGCTCATTCACTTTGTGTGGATGGAAGAGTAGCCAGTGGTGGGAATACATGCAAATCCCTGGGCAGTGGTCAGTGGCTGAGGACTTGGCAGGAAAATTACTGGTAGACAAGTCCTTTCCACCCTGGCGGGGATGATTAACCCTGATTAGCAGGGAGAAGTGGGACTACTTTTACAAAATGGCACAGGGATGGATATATAAACCAAGGTGATCGATCCCCTTGGGAGCCACGTAGTCACTGTGAACAAACACACAATGTGACCCTGAGTGGAGAATGGCATGATTATCAAGCGTTCAGACCCTTTAGGAATGGAGGTGTGGGCCACACCACCAATAAAGCCACCGAGACCTGGTGAGCTGATGGCTGAGGATGAGGGAACTTAGAATGGATCGTGGAGGAGAGCCAGGATGGTGCCATTTGTAGCCCCAAGGTCAAGTGCAGTGATGAAGGAATGGAGTTCATCCCAATAGCCTTCTGGATTTCTCCTCAGGAATAAATCTGCACGATGCAAGGGTGGACTGTGGTGGCCACGAGAATGCACCTTGCAGACCTCTAAGCGCAGGGAGCACAATTCACCAAGTGCCTCAGCTGCTGCACTCTGAGGTCCATTGCTGCACTGGCACCGAGGTTACGCCTCCCACGAGCTGCTCCTGGCCAGGGCCTTGCAGGGCGGGTATACCAAGGCAGACCTGTTCCGAGCAGACACAGGCCCCCTCTGGCAACCAACTGGGTCTCAAGAACTCCACGAGGGCATAGCTAAACCTCCCTCAGACAGGACTCCACGGCAGTCTAGAATTCTTCCATCCCAACTCCTCTCTCTCTCTCTCTCTCTCTCTTTAATTGGGGTCAGACTTCCTCTAGTGATTCTCCCAGCCTTTCCTAGCTCCCTATTTTACTTTATACAGGTGTGTGCTCTTTATTCATAAAATGTCTCTTGTAGCGTTGAGTCCCTCAGTATTATCAGCACAAACCCAGAGGAACAAATATGTTGAAACCTAACAGCTCCTTCCTAGGATTGTGCAAAAGACTGTACATGTCAATAAGCAAAAGGCTCTTAAAGTCTAAGGGAAGGTCAGGCGCAGTGGCTCATGCCTATAATCTCAGCACTTTGGGAGGCTGAGGTGAGAGGATTGCCTGAGCCCACGGGTTCGAGACCAGCCTGAGCAACTTGGCAAGACCTCATCTCCACAATAAATCAAGAAAAATTAACTGGGCATGGTGGTGCACACCTGTAGTTCCAGCTACTTAGAAGGCTGAAGTGGAAGGATCACCTGAGCCCAGCAGGTCGACGCTGCGGTGGCCATGAACATGCCATTGTACTCCAGCCTGGGTGACAGAGTGAGACTTCGACTAAAAAAAAAAAGCCTAAGGGAGGAAGGTTCAGATGCTTCACCAGGAATTCTCTTACTGGCTGCTGATGAGAGAATGCAAAACTAAGGAGGAATTTCTTCTTGACCATCTCTATGTCAAGGATATAATTTGAGTTGACAACCTTCATACTGCCCAACTTGATTTATGTTTTATTTTTTAGAGACGGAGTCTCACTCTGTTGCCCAGGCTGGAGTGCAATGGCGCAATCATAGCTCACTGCAGCCTCAAACTCCTGGGCTCAAGTGATCCTCCTGCCTCAGCCTCCCAACTAACTGGCACTATAGGCATGAGCCACCACACCCCACCAGGGTCTTGCTCTGTTGCCTGAGCTAGTCTCAAGCTCCTGGACTTAAAAGATCCTCCGGTTTTGGCCTTCCAAAGTGCTGGGAATACAGGCATGAGCCACTGTGCCTGGCCTATACTATCCAATTTTTTTAAAAACAAGATTTATTGAGAGGACAGAAAAACTCCCACGGTGGGAGGGGACCCAAGGGTATTATTGCCCTACTGCCCAACTTTTAAAAAGTGTCTCCATGACTTAAAGTGGCACAAAGCATCTTTGTGCCCTCACAGAAAATATTAGCCTCACACCCATTCTCCCACCAGCCTTGCCAGAGCTTGGCGGCAGGAAGATCGGTTTCTCTCCTTCACCCCCGTGATTAGCTTCTACCCACCTCAAGCTTCCCTCTCCATCTCTGGATATTCCTAGGCACAATAGGGGATCAATAATGATGTCCACATGGAGGGCATTGATATTCTCAGTTCCTTGTGGTTTCTGTGAGTCCAGCCACCCTAGGTCCATGAAACCCAAGTTGAAATATAGTCACTGCATGGGGGACTTTTTTAGCGGGGGGTGGGAATAAGTGGATGTAATTGGCCATCCAGAGGGAGGGCTGCCCCTTTCAGGCTGGTGCTGGAGTGAAGAGGGTGTGCACAAGAGACCAGGGCTCACCCTTTGAGAGGCTGCCACTCCCCTGGCGGTCCCTGTCTCCAGCTCCTGCAAGAGGTGGCTACTTTTATCCTAGTAAGCAATGCGTTTTCTGCCTCATCACAGACTAGGGGAGGAAGCCCAGGGGAGTGTTCTGACGTCTCCTTCCATCTCTGTGGCATACTAACTTACCCTGAGTCAGAGGCTTCAGGTAGCAGGGCAGCACCTTCTCCCCTGCCCCAAGAGGACCCATAGCTGTCATCTTATGGAGAGAGGGCATGGGTGGCATGGGTGGGGCTCATTCTGTGGCTAGTTCTATGGCTCCTGTGAACATGACTGATCTGGGAACACACAGCAAATCCAGCACATGGGTATTTGCAAGTTTTGAGGAGTCATGAGTGGTGAAAGAAAGAGGCTTTCCCAGGGTTCCATAATGTGTCAGACTCAGCCAGTGGAAGCAGAGGGGGCAACAAGCCATGTGAACCTTTAAGGTGGGATTCTTGGCCAGGCATGGTGGCTCACACCTGTAAGCTCAGCACTTTTGGAGAATGAGGTGGGAGGAACTTTTGAGGCCTGGAGTTCAAGACAAGCCTACACACCATAGCAAGACCTTGACTCTACAAAACTAGAAAAATTGGCCCAGCATGGTGGCATGCACTTGTAGTCCCAGTTCAGGAGGCTGAGGCAGGAGAATCACTTTAGCACCGGAGTTCGAGGTTGCAGTGAGCTATGATTGCACTCCTACACTCCAGCCTGGGCAACAGAGGGAGACCCTGACTTTAAAAAAAAAAAAGAACAGCCGGGCTCGGTGGCTCAGCCTGTAATCCCGCGCCTTTGGGAGGCTGAGGTGAGTGGATTGCCTGAGCCCGCGGGTTCAGGACCCGCCTGGGCAACTTGGCGAGACCTCATCTCTACAATAAATCAAAAAATTAGCCAGGCGTAGTAGCGCACGCCTGTAGTTCCAGCTCCTTGGAAGGCGGAGGCGGAAGGATCGCCGGAGCCCAGCAGGTCGAGGCTGCGGTGGCCGGGAGTGGCCACTGCACTCCAGTCTGGGCGACAGAGTGAGACTCCAACTCAAAAAAAAAAAAAAGATAAAGAAAAAGAAAGTGGTGGGATCCTGTCAGTAGGCTGCTTGAGGATGGCAAAGCCGAACCTATCCTCCTGCCTGCATGTACTTACAAAACAACGTTTATCCAGGAAGGAAAAACAAAGAGAAAAGCTGCCTGATGACTCTCCTGGCAGACAGATCATCACCATCTTCTCCAGGAACTTGGCGTCCAGCTGGGGGCAGAGGACTGCCAAGTAACCGCTCTCCTCCCTGCCACTCCCTATGGCAGCCATTAGGCTGAACTTTTCAAAAACGCTTTGGCAACCTGCATGGTTGCCATTCTTGGTTGGTCTTTGGCCCCCCTAGGTCTCTCTCGGTCTGTAGCTGGTGGGCTCCCATGGGTGCAGCAGAGTGAACAAGGTCCCGGAGCCACTGTGAGCTCTTCTCTGTCCACCCACTGACTGGCTATACCTCGCTCTGACCAGCTCTCCTGTGTCGGCAGGCCCTTGTTCATGAGGGGATTTGGTGAGAGAGGATGAACACGTTGTGTGTAAATTCTTGTGCCTGGAAGTTTGCAGCAAGTGTTACTGTTGAAATTGCCTTACTCAACGTTTCCTTATTATTCTTTTGTTTTCCTCTATTTTGCCATCCAAATCAGTAGACTGGGAATCTCAATTCAGTTTTATTCCAGGGCTGATATGGGAGGCAGGGGTACAGGAAGAATGGATCTTCAGCAGAAAGGAGCTTTCTCCCCAGGACGACAGGGAAGTTGGGCACGTCATTCAGGACAATTTTCACAAATCCTTCAAAATGACACATGCTGTCAGGCAATGGGGGCTCTGACTCCCAGTAACCGAGGCTGCCTGAGGAATGAAAAGGCCTGAAGACAGACTCAGAGAAAGGTGCAGGGAATAGCCTCGAGAAAACAGGTCCGGAGTGCTCACCTCACAAATCCGGGTGCTCCCTGCATAGACTCCCCCTGCCCAACGTGACTTGTGAGGGCTACTCTCTTGGCCTTGAATATACATCACAGCAAGAGGAAGCAAAAGGGGAAATGAAAGGACAGAGAGAACTAACAAATACATCTTCCACACAGCCTTCTCCTCTCTAGCCACGGGAACCATGGAAGCAAATTCTGATTCCCCATGTTGCAAAGAATGTTCCTATATCCTTCTCTCAAATTCACCACTTATTATTTGCTGTATTATTTCCTTTGTGTGTGTAAAATCTTATTATATACAATACAAAAATATACAAATTTGTAGGTATGTATATGTACACACACTCACATATACAAATTTTTTCCAGAACTGTTTAAAAATGAATTAGAGACATCATACCCCTTAAGCACTTCGGTGTGTAGTTCCTAAGAGCAAGGACATTATCTTACATACCTACAGCATAATAATCAAAGTCAAGAGGCCAGGTGTGGGGGCTCACACCTATAATCCTAGCTCTCTGAGAGGCTGAGATAGTAAAATGGTGTGAGGCCAGGAGTTCAAGACCAGCCTGGGCAACATAGCAAGACCCTACCTCTACAAAATTTGATTTAAAAATTAGCCAGGCACAGTGATGGTAGCCTGTAGTCTCAGCTGCTGGGGAGGCTAAGGTGGGAGGATCACTTGAATCCAAGAGTTCAAGGAGGCAGTGAGCTATGATCACACCACTGCACTCCAGCCAGGGTGACAGAGTGAGACCCTGTCTCTAAAACAAAAATGAGCCGGGCTTAGTGGCTCAGCCTGTAATCCCGCGCTTTGGGAGGCTGAGGTGAGTGAATTGCCTGAGCCCGCGGGTTTAAGACTCGCCTGGGCAACTTGGTGAGACCTCATCTCTACAATAAATAAATAAAAAAAAAATCAGCCGGGTGTGGTAGTGCATGCCTGTAATTCCAGCTACTGGGAAGGCTGAGGCGGAAGGATCGCTGGAGCCCAGCAGGTCAAGGCTGCAGTGGCCGGGCGCGGCCACTGCACTGCAGTCTGGGCGACCGAGTGAGACTCCAACTCAAAAAAAAAACAAAAAAAAAAAACAAAATCTGGGAGCTCTTCTTTGATCTGGATGCCTTCCATCTCCCAAGATAACTGTGAACTCTTGAACTCTCTGACAGCCAGGTCGACACAGCCATCAGTCCCCACCCCAAGAACTATAAGCATTAGTGTCTGCCCTGCTTCCAGAAGCGGCACATCCCAGGAATTCAAGCTGAGAGCTCCCGTCTCCACCAGACCCTGTACTGTCTCTGTTGTGGAGCACCGAGAATTTTCCTGTTCCCTCCACCTGCTCCTTCTAAACCAAGAAAGTTCATGTTTTTGCCTAAAAGCCCATTTCCCTAAGAAACCTATTCTATTCTATGTATAAACATTGGTCTTTGCTTCATAGTCTTGCAGACTCAAGATGAAGCTGCCCTTTCATCTTTAATTTTAATTGACCTACAATAATTGCACATATTTATGGGTACATAGTGATTGTTTTGATATATATAATATATAGCGATCAGATCAGAGTAGTTAGCATATCCATTGGGAACATTCAATATCCTCCTTCTAGCTATTTGCAACTACATACTATTATTAACTGTAGTCATCCCACAGTGGTCTAGAACACTGGAAGCTATTCCTCCTATCCAGCTGTAATTTTGTCTCCTTTAACAAATCTCTTCTCAGCCCATCCTTCCACCTCCACCCTTTCCAGCCTCCGGTATCCTCTGTTCTACTTTGAACTTTTATGAGATTGGTTTTTTTCAAGCTTCTGCATATGAGTGAGAACATGTGGTGTTTAACTTTCTGTTCCTGGCTGATTTTACTTAACATAGTGTTCTCCAATTCCATTCACGTTGTCATGAATGACAGGATTTCATTCTTTGTATGGCTATAGTACTCCATTGTGGGTATATACCACATTTTATTTATCCATTCATCTGTTACATGACATGTAGTTTGATTCCATATCTTGGCTATTGTAAATAGTGCTGCAATGACATGGGGGTGTAGATGTCTCTTCAATATACTGATTACCTTTCCTTTGGATAAATGTCCAGTAGTAGAATTGCATCATATGGTAGTTCTATTTGTAGTTTTTTGAGAAACTGCCATGTTGTTTTCCAGTGTGGCTGTGCTAGTTTATGTTCTCACCAAAACAGAGTTTAAGAGTATCCTTTTCTCCACATCCTCACAGTTTTTGTTATTTATTTATTTTTGTCTTTTTAAATAATAGCCATTCTAACTAGAGTAAGATGAGGTTGAAGTTTTGATTTGTATTTTCCTGATGATTAGTGATATTGAGCCTTTTTTCCATATATTTGTTGGCAATTCATTTGCCTTCTTTTGAGTAATGTCAGTTCAGATCATTTGACCATTTTTAAATTGGATTTTTTTTTCTTTGCTGTTGAGATGTTTGAGTTCCTTATAGGTTCTGAATATTAATCTTCTGTTGGATAAATAGTCTGCAAATATTTTCTCTCATTCTGTAGGTTGTATTTTTACTCCATTGATTGTTTTCTTTTCTGTACAGAAGCTTTTTTATTTGACATAATCTCATTTCTTATTTTTGCTTTTCTTTTTTGTGCTTTTGAGGTCACATTCATAAAATATTTTCCCAGACCCATGCCCTAAAGCATTTCCTCTATAGTTTCTTCTAGTAGTTATATAGCCGTAGGTCTTACATTTAGGCCTTTGACCCATTTTGAGTTAATTTTCTTATAGAGTGAGAGAGAGGAGTCTTGTTTTGTTCTTCTGCAGATGGGTATTCAGTTTTCCCAGCACCATTTATTAAAGTAATTGTTCTTGGCACCTTTGCCAAAAATCAGTTGGCTGTAAGTATATGGGTTGATTTCTGGGTTCTCTATTCTGTTCCACTGGTCTATGTGTCTGTTTTTATGCTAGTATTATGTTGTTTTGGTTACTACACCTTTGTAGTATATTTTGAAGCCTGGTAGTATGATACCTCAAGCTTTGTTCTTTTTGCTCAGGATTACTTTGGCTATTCAGGTCTTTTATTGGTCCATACAAATCTTAGGACTTTTTTCTTTCTATTTCTGTGAAGGATGTCATTGATATTTTGTTAGGAATTGCATTGAATCTGTAGACTGCTTTGAGTAGCATGGTCATTTTAACAATATTAATTCTTCTGCTTCATGAGCATGGTATGTCTTTTCATTTGTCTGTATCCTCTTCAATTTTTTTCATAAGTGTTTTTGTCATTTTCCTTGTGGAAGTCTTTTACCTCCTAGGTTAAATGTATTGCTAAGTTTTTTCTTTCTTTCTTTCTTTTTTTGTAGCTACTGTAAATGGGTTTATCTTTTTAAATCATTTTTCAGCTAGATTGTGTTTGTGCATAGAAATGCTACTGATTTTTGCATTTGATTTTGATTCCTACAACTTTACTGAATTCGTTGATCAGTTCTAGGGGTTTTATTTGGTAGTCTTTAGCTTTTCTTATATAAAAGATCATATTGTCTGCAAACAGAACAATCTGACTTTCTCCTTTCCAATGTGGATGGCCTTTATTTCTTTCTATTGCCCAATTGCTCTGGCTGTCCTTCATCTTCATGAGTTATCTCTAAAATAATTTCTCTCCACCTTAGAGATAATGAAAACGTGACATGGGAATGACCAGGTGAATACCATTAGGTGCTCCAAAAATTGGTCTGATTCTTGTGCAGCCTTGGGAAGAAGCCATAGAAAGGACTGAGTATTCACACTATTTTTCCCAAAGTGTGACTGTAGCAGACCTGGTGCATTGCCCAGCTTCCCTCTACTGGGCCAGTATGCCTTACTGTCCAGTTCCTGAGAAGTTGACTGCCACTGCTCACACCTATACCCTTCTCCTGCTCTTGGTGGAAGGGATCGCCTTGCCTGGAGATACCTGGGAAATTATGCATAGGGAGCAGCCTGTGGCCAATGACTAATGGATGTGGGCGTATGAGCTAGGGAGGACTGGGGGACACGGACAACTTCTGTGGTACACTCTAGGGCTCCTAGAGTGGTTGGGCTGAGGCTAGACTTGGTCTGAACTCATATCTTTGCTTGATTTATTCCCCCACCCTATACAGGTTTTTCTGGAGACCCCTCCCTCAATAAATCACACAAGAATCACCACAGGTTTGGCTTCTGGAAAACCCAATCTATAAGAGTGTCCCACCCAACATTAATCTTCTAAGAAGATTGATGAGAAATAAGTTTTATGGCCAAATAGGTTTGCGTAACTGCAAATCTTTTTCCTCTCCTAGAGAGTCAAAAATGCCTCTTGAAAATTCTGAGAAATCCTGCAGTAAAGAAAGCTGTGTAACCTTGCTCAATTCTATCAATATCAAACACTTTAGGAAGCCTCATCTAAGCACTATGCCTCAAGGAACCAGTCAGCTCGGAAGGAGTAGGTTGCCCAATACCCAATACCAGAAAGGGGTATTGGGCAGAATCACTGATCCAGAATATTCGAAGAAGACTAAGTCTATTTTGAGGTTGACTCTATGGTTTGGATTCAGTTTGGTTGAGGATTAAAGAAAGGGTTTGTTCTGTGACTGGCCTATAACCCCAGGGAAGCTTCCAGACCAGTGGCCACCCAAATCCAACCCTGAACACAAATGACAAGGCTAGAACCAGCCCAATTCCCAGGGTGTGGTGTGGAAGCATCATCCCTCTTGCTCTGCTGGGTTCACCGTTGACTCATCACACAACTCCCTCATAGTTCACTCCGCTCAAGGACGACACTGCCAAGTGGGAAGAATATTGTTTGACTTGAGAAAACGTGTGGCTTTTTCTTAACTAAAGACATCCTAGAGCCGAATTTAGTCGTGGAGACCAATTTATCATAGTCTAGTTTCTCTTTTCTCTGCTCCGTGAAGATGTGTGGGAAATTATCTTCTATTAACAAAGTAGGTTGGCAGGTTCACAGTGACGGGGAAAACATGACATCAACACAAACATGGTGGATGTGTTAATTATGATAACCACTTTACAATGTATACATCTATCAAAGCATCGCCTTGTACACCTTAAATGTATCAATTTTTATTTGTCAATGCCTAAATAAAGTTAGGGAAAAAATCCATTTTACTTAAGATCATGACATTACATAAAAAGCCTGTTTTAACAAGCCCGTTTATATTAATATATAGTTGAATTGTTCCCAGATGTGAAAAATCCAAGGGAACCAGTGGCTTGGATGTATGTCTAGAAGGAAATAAAATAAAAATATACTTGATCAGAATACCGGCCTTTGTCAGCTGATACACTAGCACAATGAACTTGAATCATCCTGATTTTTCTAAGTATTTGATGACTAATTGCCCAAGGCGGTCCTTTCAGAGGCCTAAGACCGAGAAGATAAGAGTACAAGAGGATGTTGAAGGTTGTATGCACTTGAGAGGACTTATTGTGTGGACATAAAAGGCTATGTATACTTGAGGGAATTTGTGGTGTGGATGTGAGCACCCAAGGGGATCAGTGGTCTATACAGAGAAGGTTATGTACTCCTGAGGGAACATGTGGTTGCTTTTCAGAAGGCTGTTTGTTTACAAGGAGCCTTGTGATATGGACACAGATGTTTGTGTGGGACCCAGAGAACTAGCAGTGTGGACATAGAAGGCTGTGTGCACCCAGGGGACTGGTGGTGTGGATACTGATGGAGGGTGTGTCCAAGGGGACTTGTGCTGTGGACACAGAAGACAGTGTGAGTTCCAAGAGGATTTATGGTGTAGACAGAGATTCCTGTGTCTCCCTGAGGAGATTCCTGGAGTGGAGGTAGAAGGCTATGTGTTCCCAAAGGACTTGGGTACAGAGGTAGAAAGTGCCTACATGTAATGTGACTTGTGGTGTAGACACAGAAAATTGGGTATTCCTGAGGGAAATGTGATGTAGACATAGACGGATGTTATACACAAGAGCATATGTGATGTGAACACGAAGGCCATGTGTACCTGAGGGGACTTCTTTTTTAAAAGAAATTTTATTTGAAAGATGTGGAGTACAATTCAGTTAGGTATACAAATGGTCACTGTACAGGTATGAGGGGATTTCTTGTGTGGATAGAAGGCTGTGTGTGACCCAGGAGTTTGTGCTGTGGACACACTGGCTGTGCAACCTTGAGGAAACTGATGGAATAGATAAAAAAATATTATATGTACCTGAGGGGACTTGTCTGCATCTGCAGGGGAATTATGGCATAGGTATGGAGCTCTGTGCTTCTGAGGAGACTTCTTGTGTGGCCCTAGAAATTTGTGTGGACCCAAGGAGACTTCGGATTTGGACTGAAACCCAGGGGATATGTGACGTAGACAGAAAATTTGTGTAACTGAGTAGAATTGTGGTGTGAAATAGGAAGATATGTGCACCTGAGGCAACTTCCATGTTGGACAAGAAGACTGTGTACATTGGAGACAACTTGCAGCACGGAGGTAGAGATGCTAGGGAGCCGAGGTGACTGGGGTGTTGACGCAGAAGCCTCTGTGTACCTGAGACTGCTTGCAATATGGACGCAGTAAGCTGTGTTAACCCAGGGGACTTGTGGTATGGATCCAAAAGGCTGTGTGCTCCCACAGAGACATGCAGTAGCAAGTTGAGGCCATGACGGAAATGGTGGTGTGTCGCGGCCCATGCGGCTGCCTTAAGGGTCTTGAGAGAGGGCAGTGAGAGATTAAGAAAGACACAGACACAAAGACATAAAGAAAAGCTGGGGCCAGGTGGGACACTTTCTTCTCATGGAGGAGAAGTGGCCCCGAACTAGCTCAGCATGTTTATTTTATAATCAAGCCCACAAGGGAAGTTGGAAGGGATTTAAGGTCTGTGAAGGAGCCATAGCTGAATTATGTTGTTACCTAAAAGGCGAGCTGTTTTGCAGTTATCTTGTTGTAGCTAACGCTTTATCTGTACTATGTGTACCGGATGTGTGGGCATCTGAGACACCATTTCGTGTAGCGGGCTGTATCCCTTACAGCCTGCCTTTGGCTAGGATGTAGGGCTTCCAAGCAAGTCCTTGTCTACGAACTTGGGACCATTCAGCGAGACCTTATCATCGCTTAGGCCTTTATTTAAGGCCTGCTACAGTGACAGTTTTCATCTCCCCACATCACATCCGCTCCTGATAGTGGTGTGGAGACAAGTCTTATTTAAAAAAAAAAAAAGACAAGGCTGGGCATGGTGGCTCATGCCTGTAATCCCAGCACTTTGGGAGGTGGAGGCAAGAGGATTACCTGAGCCCAGGGATTTGAGAACAGACTCAGCAACTAAGAGAGACTTCGTCTCTACAATAAAATTAAAAAAAATTGTCAGGCATGGTAATGTACACCTGTGGTTTCAGCTACTTAGAAGGCTGAGGGGGAAGGATCACCTGAGGTCAAGGTGGTGGTAGCCATGATAATGCCATGGCACTCCAGCCTGGGCAACAGAGTGAGATACTGGCTCAAAAAAAAAAAAAAAAAAGGAGAAGAAGGAAGAAGGGAGGGGAGGAGAGAGGGGAGGGGAAGGGAAGGAAAGAAGGAAGAAAGGAAGGAAGGAAGAGAAAAAAAGATAGATAATAACGAGCGTTAGCAAGGATGTGGAGAAGTTGAAACCCTCATACATTGTTTGTGGGCATGTAAAATGGTGCAGCCATTCGGAAAACAGTCTAGAAGTTCCTCAAAACATGAAACATAGAGTTACCATGTGATCCATCAGTTCCACTCAGGTTTATGCCCTAAAGAAATGAAAGCATACGTCCTCACCAAAACTTGGACATGAATGCTCACAGCAACGTTATCCATAATAGCCAAAAAGTGGAAGCAACCCAAATGTCCAACACCAATGAATGGACGAACAAGATGTGCTGCAGTAGCCCCGCCTTTCACTTTCCACAGTTTTGGTTGCCAGCAGTCAACCATGGTACAAAAATAGGTGAATACAGTACAGTAAGACATTTTGAGAGCGAGAGAGACCACATTCACATACATTTTATTACCGTATATTGTTATTGTTCTATTTTATTATTGTTGTTCATCTCTTACTGTATCTAATTTATAAATTAAACTTTATAATAGGTATGCATGTATAGAAAAAATCATAGTACCTATAGGTTCAGTACTATTTGTAGTTTGCAGTATCCACTGGTGGTCTTGGAACCTATTCCCTGGGAATGGGGGCTGCTAGCTAGCCACAACATACCGGCAACCCTTGGTGCTCCTGGCCTAGGGGTTTCATGAGTCTAATCTCACTTCATAATGTCTTCTCTCGGTGCCAGTGTGTTTCTATCCCTTATAAAGACATTTATGATAGGATCTGGGCTCCACCCTAATCCAGGATGATCTTATCACAAGCTCCTTACCTTAATTACATCTGCAAAGACCCTTATTCCAAATAAGGTCACATTCTGGGAATCCACATAGACAAATATTTTGGGGGCCACAATTCAACCCATTACTTGAGGTGATAGGTACAGTGTGTCTTTTAGGAGGGATGAAATTATTCTAAAATTGATTGTGGTGGTAGTTGTACAACTTTGTGAATATACCATAATGGAATTGTCACTTTAAATGAATGAATTGTACAACATGTGAAGAATAAAGTATTATTTTATTTTATTTTATTCTATTTGAGTTGGAGTCTCACTCTGTTGCCCAGGCTGGAGTGCAGTAGCACGCTCCCAGCCACCACAGCCTCGACCTGCTGGGCTCCAGTGATCCTTCCACCTCAGCCGGAACTACAGGCGCACGCTACTACACCCGGCTAATTTTTTGATTTATTGTAGAGATGAGGTCTCACCATGTTGCCCAGGCTAGTCTTGAACCCACGGGCTCAGGCAATCCTCTTGCCTCGGCCTTTCAAAATGCTGGGATTATAGGCTTGAACCACCACACCCGACCAAAAGTATTATTTAAAAAAAATACACACACACAAAAAACAACCTGCATAATGAACATTTGTATACATAACCCTGAATTGTACTCCACACCTTTAAAATAAAAAACCCCAAAAAACAACAACAGTCACAGAATCTTATTGTACCCCCTGCTTACCTATGATGAATAGATTTGCTGCTTCATGGAGCTATGCCTAATTACGAACAAGCAAACAAAATATTGCCTCTCCCCCAATATCTTCTTTAGCTGTAAAGATTGAGTTATTAAATACTCACTCAAGCAAGTCATTTTTGAAAGACAGAAAAGTGACTAGTTAGCAGTGCCTTTCAAAGTGCCGTAGTGCTCAGAGATTATCATAGCAGAAATTGAGCTCTGACTTCTCAAACCTTCACTTGGCACTGTATTTTTCAAAAACCATTGCTGTGTTTAGATGTCCTTGAAAGGCAAAAAAAAAAGTTTCCAGCAATGCTTATCCATTCCTCACTAACTGGACAAACAGGTAGGTACATGAGGCCAAACAGGCACATGAGTAAGATTCAGGTTCAGATATCAGAATCTCTCTTACCTTGACCTGGCCCTTTGCTGGAGAAGTAGGACTTATCTAGCTGTTGGGTTTTCACAGGGTAAAGAACCACGACGATTCTTCCACGCCTCTAAAAGTGTGAACAGAGGTTCTGAAGGGAACAAAGCCCACAGCAAATCAGCATCCTTGAATTTCCTGCTGATCTCTGAAGAGAGCAAGTCCCAGCTCAGAAATCACTTCCTTATGCATGGAATGTCTCTCCCACCATATGCTCCTGTGGCACTTGGTGCATTTCTCTGTTAGACCATCTCCACATAGCCATAATTCATAGTAGATGTTTAATAAATTGATCAGGTATAAACCTAATAAAGTATGTTTTACAGGAAACTATGTGGGAGCTACAAACAAAAGCCACCTATAGAAACAAACTTTCTTGTAGCCACATTTTAAAAGGTAAGAAGATAACATTAATTTAATAATATATTTATTTTAACTCAATATACCCCAGATATTATCAAGGCATTATATAATCAATATAGAAACTATTAATGAGATATTTTATCCTTTTTTTTTTTTTGAGACAGGGTCTCGCTCTGTCTCCCAGTGCAGTGGAGTGCATTGGTGATCATAGCTCACTGCAGCCTCAAACTACAGGGCTCAAGTGATCTTCCTGCCTCAGCCTCCAGAGTAGCTGGGACTACAGGTGTGTGACATCACATTGGCTAATTTTTTATTTTTTGTCGAGATGGGTCTTGCTGTGTTGCCCAGGCTTGTCTTGACCCCCTGGACTCACGTGATCCTCCCATTTCAGCCTCCCGAAGTGCTAAGCTTATAGCCCTGAGCCACCGCATCCAGTCTATTTTATGCTTTTTAAAGTCATATGAAGTCTTTGGAACCCAGTGCGCATTTTATTTTACTCTTATGGCACATCTCAGGCCAGATTCGTCACCTCTCTGGTACCCAGAAGCCACATGTGGCTAGTAGCTACCATATTGAGCATCACGGTAGCCACTATGCTGAGCACATTATACTCACATCCCCGTAATAAGAACAATTATAATCAGCCTGTGCCGCTTGTTTCTGCTTACCGCACACCAGGGATATGCTAAGGGATTCACCTGGATTATTGTGCTTAAAATTCCCAGCAGCCCCATGAATACACACCATTGTTACATTCACCTTCCACATGAGGAAACTGAGGATTAGAGATATTAGGAAACTAGCCCAAAGCTGCACAGCCACTGAATGGAGGAGCCAGGCCAGGGAGGCTTAGGCAGAAGCTGCCACCACAAACAGCCTTCACACGGTCTCCCCGGATCCCCACACCCACCTCCAAAGCAGGTGCTTCTGCGTCATTTTGATCTGTAAGTCTACAAGTACACTCTTTCAGGCCGAGTTAGTAAAGATTTAACCCTAAATGTGCATTCATTTTGGCCAACTGAATCTTCACTGTGATAACATCACTGAATGTTCAAAATGGTATTAAGAAATAGGGTGTAAGCTTGATTGCATCCATCTATCTGCCTTTAATTCAGAAACAAAAGGTCTAATTTACTTCTCTATTGACTTGATTTATGATTTCCAGTTATGCAGGTTGTTATTTTTCAAGCAGAGATCAGAGCAGGAAATGGCTGTTTTGACTTCTATCCATATTTTGCAGTGTAATTTAAATGGTTCTCATAAAGGCTAAAATCTGCCAAACCACATTACCTTTAACCTTCTCCAGTAGCATTGCAAAAATAGCTACAAGCAGCAAGTGTCATTCAAAAATGCTTTAGGGAAAGCAAAGACCTCAAGTTCTTGTGGCAATTTTATATGATCTGGACACGAGATTCCTAAGGATTAGGATGTTTTCTATTTGCTTTGGGAAGGGGTGGAGAAAGCAAGAAAAAAGTGATATGATCTTTGCTTACAGGTTCTAAAGTCCTCAAAACTTCCAATATCATGTAATTTCTGTTGTTTTGCTAGCTCAGTAAAGTTGATTTTAAAATGTGATGACCAAGCAATGACACTGAGGTAGTGGTTCCTCAAATTTTAGAGTTTGGCAGGAATCATCTAGATGCTTTTAAAAATGCAGATTTTAGCCGGGCTCGGTGGCTCAGCCTGTAATCCCACGCCTTGGGAGGCTGAGGTGAGTGGATTGCCTTAGCCTGCGGGTTCGAGACCCGCCTGGGCAACTTGGTGAGACCTCATCTCTACAATAAATCAAAAAATTAGCCAGGCGTGGTAGCGCACGCCTGTAGTTCCAGCTACTT
>CAUYQG010220908.1:0-14883 GCA_963574415.1 Tarsius wallacei
GTGATAGATCACTCAGTATTATAGCCTCTAAGTCCATCCAAGTTGCTGTGAAGTTCATAATTTTGTCCTTCTTTATGGCTGTGTAATAGTCCATCATGTATAGGTACCATATTTTTTTATCCAGTCCTCTTCCGATGGACAACACGGTTGGTTCCATGTTTTTGCTATTGTGAATAATGCCGCAATAAACATGCGTATGCAGGTATCTTTTTCATAGAGTGATTTGAGTTCCTCCAGGTATATTCACAGTAGGGGGATTGAGGGGTCATATAGAAGGTCGATTTTTAGATCTTTTAGGAATCACCAAACTGTTTTCCACAAAGGTTGTACTAGTTTACACTCCCACCAACAGTGCAGAAGCATTCCCTTTCCCCCGTGTCCTCTTCAACATCTGTTGTTTTTTGAGTTATTCATGATGGCCATCCTGACTGGAGTTAGGTGGTATCTCAGTGTGGTTTTAACTTGCATTTCTTTGATGACTAGTGAAGCTGAACATTTTTTTATATATCTGTTGGCTGTTTGTATTGCTTCTTAGCTTTTTATATGAGAATTCAAGAATGAGTAATAAAAAGGCCAATAGAACCAAAGAGTTGATTTATGAAGTAAGATTGAAAAGAGTACGTTTCCATAGCTTGACCAAATAAAAACAATAAGAGAATACAACTATAGAAGTTAACTCAAAGTGTGTAAAGAGGAAAAAGTTTCAATTATGAGCCAAAAGCAAAAAAATTACTTTTACATCTTAGAAAATGAGCACCAGCTTCAGTATTAAACTAGAGATGCAGTTAAAGCCCTTTAAAATGATACACGAGCTCAGAATTGAGGCAAGTCCCAAGGACAGTCTATCTGGTTACCAAAAGGAAGGTAGTCATAGGTCATATTATCGATTCATGGCTATCATCACTCAAAGCATTTCTGTTGATAGAAACATGAGGAGAGTTTTCTAATAGTTCAGAAAATATTTCACACACACACACACACACACACACACACACACACACACACACACAAAGTCAGGGAAAGTGAGATGGAGAATTTTTAAGACCGAGAAGTATGTATTCCTACTCTGACCTGTCATCTTTTCTTAGAAAATTCAGGGCAGAATAAAGTTTCTGTCTTCTGTAAGAATCAGTCTTAGGACCCTCCTAATGATGGTACCAGAAATGGCACAGTGACACCTTTCTGTCACAGGTAAAACAGTCTCCTTGCTACTGAAAATAAAGAAAGACTAGGAGTTATGTTTTTCCACAGAGCTCTAAGAAATACCTCACCAAAGTCTCCAATCCACTTATTATCACTAACAAATAAAGTAAATTTATCTAGAATTGAGAACTGTTAAGGTTAATTATGATACTCTCGATGTTTCACATTTTAATTATCTGATTTTAAATTGGATCTATAGGTCAGTTAAAAAAAACTTTCTAAAATTACATATAGGAAAAATATTCTAATAGATATTTTAACTTTTAATTTTTTCTAACAAATATTTAAATAGCACTCAAACATTAATAACAGTATAGTGTAAGCTTTGCTTCTCCCTGAGAAAATGTAAATAACCAGACAATACATTACTCTGGCTCAAGTTAACCCAGGACTTAATGCATAAAACTTTCTATGCCCAGTGAAGAAAGATAGTGTCCTTTTAGGCTAAATTTACACAGGAAGTTCATGGAACCATGAATTAATACACTTAAACACACTACTATAAATGTCTAAGTTACTTTCTGATATCTCAAAAAACCAAGATAAACATTGCAACTGTGAGTTCTAGATACACCTTTTTCATCTCCTGTGGAAGTCTCTGTTGTAGCCCCACTTGTCCAAACTGGACATTCCTTGGTTTTAAAATTCTCCTATCTCACTGTCTCAGCCTCTTAAGCAGGGAGACCACTCGAAAGAAGACTTTGATCTAAAAGTAATGCTGTACTTTTAAAAATTGAAGAATAGGCAACAGCTATGGCAAATGTAAAAGCCTTTGATCCCTGTGAATGAGTCCCTTTGGGATATTTTTTTAAAGTAGGAACTAGGGTTCAAGTGTTCAGCAAGAAAGAAATATGCAAGAATATAGATTTATAGGATCCTCAAAAGTCTACAATTTCATGATATCATTTTCCCCACTGTGAATTTTGAAATTTAATTATTTTAGTTTAGTAAACTCATCTGAATTGTTAAACTAGAAAAAAAATTAAAATTAGAGGCAAATTTTCCCATACCACTGCTCATCATGTATTAATTTTGAATTTTAAAACTTCATTTTAATAAAGGATTATCCAAAATTAACAATACCCCAGAAAATGCTGAACATTATAAGTTTAATAGATATTAAAATTGAAGGAAATAAGGCAAAAATTGCTGGCTGCTTTTTCTCTAAGTGATTCCTAGAAATATATAGATTGGTTTTGATTATTTTTAACTTATGGTAGAAATTGTGGTTAAAAATTTGTGCTCTGCAGAGGTTTTTAAACCATGTTCTATGAAACCATTGGGTATAGATCCACAGGGAATCATGAATACAAAAATGTTGGATTTTAATTCGAATTTTAAATCTACATTAAACTATTTTTAAACCAAACACACACACACACACGTTCACACACTCCAAACTAAATTAGATAGATGCAAATAGACATGGTTTTAAGTTCTGATTTTATAATTTACTAGCTATTTGACCTTGAGCAGTATACTTAATCTTTCTCATTCTCAATTTTCCTATCAACAAATAGAGATAATGATAGTACATACCCTATTCACAGGATTCAATGAGATGATGCAGAGAGGCAATACAGCATGATGCCTTAGAGCACAAGTGAGATAGCAATGGCTCTCTAAATGTCATTCCTGGACCAGCAACATTAGCTTCACCTGAAAACCTGTTAGAAAGACAAATTCTTGGGCCTCAATCCAGACCTACTAAAGGTGAGCCCAGCAAATTGTGTTTTAACAAGCCATCAACTAGAGTTGAGAACCATTGCTCTAGGCTCAGTCTTCTTGGGTTCAAATCCCAGTCTTCCCATTTAATAGCTTCATGACCGTGGGCAAGTTACTAAATTTCTATACTTCATGTAATATGTTTGAAACGGAGTGATAAATATTATCTATTATTAACATGCTTAGGACAGTACTGAACTCATAACAAGCATCTCAGTAAAGGTTAGACAGTATGGTAATTATTATTTTAATCGTTATTTCTTATTACTCTAACACACCATTGTGAAACAGGGTCAGGTAATAGTTAAGGAATTATATTTAAGTTCCAAGTAAGTAAAAAGAACTAGGAAGTGTATAGCTGTATAAAGAAATTTCTATGTAATTTAAAAAGCAACACCCATTGAAAAGTGTCAAATATACATATTCCAAAGAACTCATATGACCTTTTCTTCATTTCATCAAACTTGTTGGAGGCAGACATAGTAAAAATAAAAATGTTCACCATGATCATTCATGGGGTTTTAAAATTAAAAGATTAGAATGACTAAATGGTCTTCTAATCTTCTTATTTTATTCCTTTTGTAGTCCAAATGTCCACACGTTGCCAGACTTGAATGCTAAGCATGACACATCAGTTTTTTTATATCTTTTGTATCTTATGAAGGTTCAAAGAAAGGCAAATGTGCCCATATGCATATGGCCTGACATTTAGATATTTTAATGCAGTGATAAAAAAGAACATTGAGGATTAAGATGCAGAGAATGGAGATGTTCATACTTGGGTGAAATGGTCATGAATTTGACAGCAAGCATCTGCTTCTTTACAACCCAAGGCTCTGGAATTTCACAACAATCTGATCATACCATCTGCAAGCATGGGAAATGCTTTTCAAGTGTCTTATTGTGTAGTTTATCATATGTATTATGTTTTTCCATTATTATATTTTTGTATAATATTAGCACATGAAGTGGGGAGATTTTTGAGTACACATTCAGGCTTCTCCTTTCTCTGATTTGTTAAGCTATATCTTTTCTAAGACTTTGTCCATTTTATCTAAATTTTCAAATATGTTGACCTAAAGTTATTCATAAAAGCTTTACATTTTCTTTTTAAAACTTCTGTAACATCTGAAATTAGGTTGTCTTTTTAATTTCTCACACTGTTATTTGTACCTTCTATTTTATTGACTTGATCAGTATCACTGATCAATTTTGTCTATTTTGTAATCTTTTTAAAGAGTAACATTTGATCTTGTTCAAAATTCTTAGCATTTATTTCTATAACATTACATTTTACTTTACACTATTACATTGCACCATTATTTTACTTATATACATTACTGTTATGTTTTTATAACTTGGATGTGTTTTGAATTTATTTTAATAACTTATGAAATTGATGTTTAGCTCATTAAATTTCAACTTTTTTTTTTTTTGTGAGTTGGAGTCTCACTCAGTTGCCCATACTGGAGTGCAGTCGCCGCTCCTGGCCAACGCAGCCTTGACCTGCTGGGTTCTGGCGATCCTTCCGCCTCAGCCTTCCGAGTAGCTGGAATTACAGGCACGCACTACCATGCCCGGCTGATTTTTTTGATTTATTGTAGAAATACGGTCTCGCCAAGTTGCCCAGGCGGGTCTCGAACCCGCGGGTTCAGGCAATCCACTCACCTCAGCCTCCCAAAGCGCGGGATTACAGGCTGAGCCACCGAGCCTGGCTCAACTTTTTTTCTAAATAAGTAATGTTGTAGGTGTTTTCCAGTAGTTTTAAGACATAGCAGTATTTGCATCATAATTTTCTTCAGAGTATTTTTTGTACTTAAAATAATTTATTGTTCGATACATGAATTCTTTTGAGTTTTTATATTCAACTAAATATTCAACTTATATTTTATTATTGATTGTTAATTTAATTTTGGGTTAATTATGAAGTTACCACAACAGTAATCCTTTTAAATGTATGAAAACTTGCAGTATGGTCAAGTTTCAGATGGTTAACTTTTGTAAATGTTCTACAAATTTCTGAAAAGGAGCTGTATTCTGTAGTTATGTGATGTGATGTTCTGTATGTGTCCATCAGGTCATATTTATAAATATCGTCTTATAAATCTGTGCTTTTTTTGCTAGTTTTTCTGCTTTTGATCCATTATTGAGAGTAAGTTATTAAATTCTACTACTCTGTGGGTTTGTCAGTTTCTACTTCATTTTTGACTATATTTTCTTGGTGTATTTTGAAATTGTTTTTGGATACATCCAAATTTAAAATTACTTTATGATCCTGGGAAATCAAAATTGACACTATTTAAAGATGTCCATTTTTATTCCTAGTAAAATCATGGACCTTAAATTCCATTCCATCAGCTATTCAAATAAACACATTGGCTTTCATTTGAATGTTATTTACATGGCTGCCCTTTTCACTGTTGTTTTAAATTATTTTATAGCCTTATATATAGCCTTATATATAACTTTATAGTTTAGATGTGTCTTTCAAAGTTTTTTCATTAACATAGGTTTATTTACCAATCTTTTTTTTCTAAATTGAACTAATCAGGCAATTTACATTGAATATATTTATCATTCTACTTGTGTTTAAGTCTGCAATCTTGTCATGAGCTGTCTAATTATACTGTTTCTTGTATATGACTTTTTAATTCTTTTTTTCTTCTTTTGAATTGATGAATATATTTAATTGTTTCATGTTTTTCTTTAGTAGTTTGGAAGTTACACATTCTGCTTATTCTTATTACCAATGTGCTTATAAATTATAATATGCCTTTTTATTCTTCTAAGATGAATTAATAAAAATTTGCCTGTTCTTGGAAAATCATCCAAGCCTATATATTATTGTTGTCATGTGTTTGAATTTCTATCATTTTAATCCACTGTGACATTATTATTATTATTATTTACGCTTATAGTCAATAATCATTCTGACTTACCCAAATATGGAAAATCTCAATTGTTCTTTAATTCTTTGTAGAAGTCATATCCTCATTCTACATTCAGTACCAAATGTTTACTGATGAAAAATCTTCTTTTTTTCTTTATCTGAAAACACTCTTTCTTTTGAAAGATATTTTTGCTGTGAATTAATGAGTTGACAGGGTTCTATTTTTCCTTCAGTATCCTAAAATTGTCAGCCTACTCTCTTCTGACAATCATTGTTACTGATGACAAGATAGTCACTCACCTATTTAGAAATGCTTGGAGGTCAGGCTCGGTGGCTCAGTCTGTAATCCCAGCACTTTGGGAGGCTGAGGCAAGTGGATTGCCTGAGCCCATAGGTTTGAGATCAGCCTGGGCAACTTGGAGAGATCTCATCTCTACAATAAATAAAAAAGTAGCCAGATGCAGTGGTGCGCACCTGTGGTTCCAGCTACTTGGAAGGCCGAGGCAGAAGAATTGCAGGAGCCTAGCAGGTCAATGCTGGGGTGGCCGTGAGTGTGCCACTGCACCCTATCCTGGACAATGAAGTGAGACTCCAACTCAAAAAAAAAAAAAGAAAGAAATCCTTGGAGAAAATAGAAGGATCTCAAGTAAACAACCTAGCATCACACCTAAGATAACTGAAAAGACAAGAACAATCCAATCCCAGAATTAGTATAAAAAAATAGAAATCATCAAAATAAAGTCACAGCTAAATGAAATAGAGACAAAAAGAATCAAACAAAAGATCAAGATGAAAAGCTAGTTTTTTGAAAGACTAGATAAGACTGACAAACTTCTGGTCAGATTACAGATTGATGAGAGAGAAAGAAAAAGGGAGAGAGATTTAAATTAAAACACAATTAGGAACAAATTAGGTGATGTTACAACCAGTCCTGAAGAAATACAAATGACTATCAGAGATTACTACAAACTTCTGTAGGCAAGCAAAACAGAAAATCTAGAGGAAATGGAGGAATTCCTGACATTACACAACCTCCCAAGATGGAAACAGAAAGAAATTAAAACTTTAAACAGACAAATAAAAATTCAGTAAATCTACTCAGTAATAAGAAACCTCTCTGCCACAAAAAAAGCCCTAGGCCAGATAGTTTTTCAGCTGAATTCTACACAATATACAAGCAAGAGCTGATACAAATCCTACTGAAAGCATTACAAGCAGTCAAAATTAAAAAAATTCTCCCTAGCTCATTCTCTAAAGCCAATATTATCCTGACACCCCAAAATGCCAAAGACACAAGAAAACTTCAGTTCAGTTTCCCTGATGAAACTAGATGTAAAAATTCTCAACAAGATTCTAACAAATTGCATCCAACAGTACAGTACAAGGATCATCCATCATGGCTTCATTTCAGAGATGCAAGGCTGGCTGAACACATATCAATTAGTGTAATCCATAACATAAACAGGTGTAAAACCATGAACTACATGATTATCTCATAGATGCAGAAAAAGCACTCAATAAACTCCAACATCCCTTCTTGACAAAAACCTTCAAACACCTAGGCATTGAAGGAAATCCCTCAAAATAATAAGAGCTATATATAACAAACCTGCAGCTAACATCATAATCAATGGGCAGAAGCTGAAAGCATTCACTCTAAGAACTGGAACGAGACAAGGTTGTCTACTCTCTTACCCCTCCTCTTCACCATAGTACCAGAAGTCATACACAGAGCAATCAGGCAGAAGAAAGAAATTAGGGGTATCATATAGGAAAACAGGAAGTAAATTATCCCCTTCACAGATAATATAATTCAATACCTAGAAAACCCTAGAGTCTATCAAAAAACTCCTTGCACTGATAAACAACTTCACTAAAGTCTCACAATGCACAAAAAGCAGCTGCATTTTCATACATCAACAACAAGAAGCCTGAAAACCAAACTTAAAAAATGAAATTTCATTCACAATAATCACAAAAAAAATTAATTAAATACATTGGCATTCATATAATCAAAGATGTGAAAGATCTTTACAATGAGATCTACAAAACACAGCTCAAAGAAATCAAAGATAACACAAATAGAAGAGCATCCCATACTCATGGATTGGAAAAATCAGTATGGTTAAGATGTCAATTCTATCCAAGGCAATCTACAGATTCAATGCAATCCTTATCAAACTACCAGCATCATTGTTCACAGACTTAGGAAAGACAATATAGAAAACTGTGTAGAAGCAAAAAAGAACAAGAATAGCTAAAGCAATCCTCAACATAAACAACAAAGCTGGAGGCTTAACACTCCCAGACTTTAAACTTTACTAAAAATCTACAGTAACCAAGACAACATGGTACTAGTACAAAAACTTTATACTTCAACACAAGGCTACAATAACCAGTATGGTACTGATACATAGACTAATGAAACAGGAAAGAGACTCCAGAAGTAAAACCAGAGACTGTCAAGCAATTCATTTTTGACAAAGCTAACAAAAACAAACACTGAGGAAAGGGAACCCTATTTAGCAAATGGTTCTGGGAAAACTAGCTGATCACATGCAGAAGAGTGAAACTGGACCCCTACCTGTCACTGTATGCAAAAATTAACTTAAAATTGATCAAGGACTTAAATGTGAAACCTCAAACTATAAGAATATTAGAAGAAAACTTAGAGAACATCCCATACATCAGCCTAGGCAATGAATTCATGGCTAAGTCCTCAAAAGCAAATGCAGCAAAAGCTAAAATTGACAGATGGGATCTTATCAAACTAAAATGATTTTGCACAGCAAAAGAAACTATCAAAAAAGTAAAGAGATAACCCACAGAATGGGAAAAAGTATTTCCAAGCTATGCATCTAAAAAATGCCTAACATCTAGGACCTATAAGGAATTCAAACTTATTGACAGAGAAAGATCTAATTACCACGTTAAAAGGTGGGCAAAGGACATGAACAGACACTTCCCAAAGCATATATCCAAGTAGCCAATAAACATATGAAAAAATGCTCAACATTACTAATTACCAGAGAAATGCAAATTAAATCTACAATGAGATACCACCTTACACCTGTCAGAAGGGCTAGCCTTAAAAAGTAAAAAAAATAAAAAATAAAACAGGTGTTAAGGCTGCAGAGAAAAGAGAATGCTTCTACACTGTTGGTGGGAGTAAGCTAGCTAAACCTTTGCATAAAGTACTGTGACAATTTCTCAAAGGATTAAAAATTGAGCTATCTCATTCCCAGCAATCCCAGCAACTCCATTCCCGGGCATATAGCCAGAAGAACACAAATTATTCTACTAAAAAGATAACTTCATTCATATGTTTATTGAAGCACTATTTACAATAGCAAAAATGTGGAACCAATCCAGATGACCACTGAAAGGGGATAAAGAAAATGTGGTACATATACATGATGGAATATTATTCAATTATAAAGAAGAACAAAATCATGTCCTTTTCAGCACATGGATGCAGCTAAAGACCATTAGTCTAAGTGAATCTTGACCACAGAAACAAAAAACTGAATACCATGTGTTCTCACTCATAAGTGGGCCCTATACATTGGGCATGCAAGCACAATGGCAGAAAAAAACCGTTGCAGGAGTTGGGGACGAAAGAGGAATAAGGGGCAGAAAAACCACCCATTGGATATCAGGATATCATGTCCACTGCTAGCGGTGGAGAGGGTTCGCCAGAAGCTTAAGCCTCACCTTCACACAATCTGCTTTTATAGCAAATCCTCACATGAATCCCACTACTCTTTAAAAAAAAAAGAAAAAGGCTTGAAAGTAATACACTCCCCACTACCCAGGATAACTTCTACGATTTTTTTTTTCCTTCAGTGATTTTCAATTTCATTATAATGTGCTTAAATAGCTGTCTTGTACTCATACTTCTTGAGATTTATTGAGTTTCTTGAGTTTGTGGATTAATGTCTTTTACCAGCTCTGGAAGTCACTAGCTCTCCAGGGTATTCACTTTCTTCCTCTAATCAACCAAACCAAACCTCTTGTATTCGGAATAATTTCTTTGATGTTTCTTCTATCTAATTCTATCTTTAACTGTTTATAGTCAGTATGTACACTCACTTATTGAGTTTTCAACATTTGCTATTGCAATTTTTAAGTCTAAAAGTTATATGTTGTGCTTTTTCAAATCTGCTTTGTCAATTTTATACTATTGTATTTCTTCATACACACACACACACACATATGCACACACACTCATTTACTTCTTCGTACATACAATAATTGTTTTCTCATTGGTGTCTGATATTTCTATACTGATGTACAAAATGTTTTGGGATTTATTTCAGCTTTCATTTTATTCTTCTGCCAAGTCTCTCATTGTACTTTTATTTGTGGCTGTGTGTTTATTTTTGACCAATCTTTCTTATTGTGTTTGCAAAAAATTATTTTGAGGAAATCTTTGCTACCTAGAATAAAAGGGACATATTTCAGACAGGATTCCCACCTGCTTCTCCACAAGTCTAGCAAAACTACAAGTCTGAGACTTCCAAAATAACATCACGGCTTCACTTCAAGATTTTTTAATAACCCAGTTGATGCAAATTTGGGCTTTAAAAAAAAAAACCTGCATAAGGAGTTTCTAATTCTGACTACTTCTCAAGGACTTATTTTCTCCTCTGACCTGTTCACCAGCAAGAAAATATTTTTAGTAGGATCATAGGTTCAGGGTGTGGGGAATTATCACTACCCAACTTTTCCTGAAAACATATGGATAGCCCAGTGTAGAGCATCAAAGGTTAGCAAACACTTTTGCCATGGACCTCAAGGTAACATCTTGATCTCTTATCCTTTTACTGTGAGTTATTTTGGTTTTCAGCTTAAACTAGACACTTCATTTTTTGCTTTATTTGTTTTATTTTTTATGAGCAGTCCTTAAGATAAAGAGAATTTTACAGATGTGCAACATAAGCATGTATCTTTGTTAACAGAATATGATTGATTCGTTATTATTTGACACTAAAATTGGCATAACTGAGAAAATTTCTGCCACATCTTAACATTTCGGTTTACTCATTCAACTATTTATTGAGTGTCTGCTAAGCCCCATTATTACTCAGAATGTGGTTTGCACTTCTTTAGATCTTCTTGGAAAATTACATAATTAAGTCAGTTTTCAACTTTAAAAAAGTAAAATAGACATTAAGGTGTAATTTTAGGTCATAATAAATATGATCTAAAATTCAAGAAAAAAAAGTATGACCATCACACACCAAATTTTGTAGGACTGTAAAATGAGCTCCTTAGATTTTTTTGATATTGTTTAAAAATATATTTTATTTGAAAAGAAGACAGTCAAATCAAAGTTGAGTTCTAACAAGCATATCTAAAAATGCTATGTGATAACAAATGAAATCTTCACATTATTTAAAAGTGCCATATCTTTGTGCCTTCCAATCTCAATATTAGTTTGTGATGCAGAAAGTATATCAGGAGTACTTTTAAAAGGTTTCCTCAAAACTTATTTTTAAATCATGTGGAACACTTCATGAAACATTTTGAAAAACAGAAAATTAAATGAGCAAAAGGTTACCTAAACATAAACCCTACCGAAACCTACTGTAGGACCGAATTTCAAAGCATTCTATAACATAATTGAAGTAGTAATTACCTGACTCCAGGATGAACAGTTAGAAACATTCATTTTTTTCCCCAGCATATCACATAATTTTTACCTAAGAAAGCTCCCTTTACATTTCTAACAACAGTTTTGATGGATAAGAACAAGAAGCATTTGCACTATAATTTTTCAGTGCATTATAATCAAGTGAATGTTTTCTAAATGTCATAGTTTAAATTTCATGGGGCGTGAAATCTCTTTTGAAATGAAATTTAAAGCCTTTTTCAAATAGGAAGACTAATCTTACAGTCAAAAACACTTTATATTCTCAGACATTATTAACCTTGGAGTACAGCTTGCAAGATGATACTACTTTCTGACACATTAAGATTAAATTTGTCTTTATATAATTATGTTAAAGAATACATTTAAAATAGATAAGATTGCAAAAGAAGTGTTATGTGTGTTCAGTGGTAGGATTGCCACTTACTAATAACAAACTTAACTATTCATCATTTATATGGTAATGTTAACACATATTTGAGCAGATCACTTCTAAAGAAAACTATTTTTGTATTAATCGTAGTGCTTAATGTCAAAAATGGTAACATAGCACAATACTCTAAAAAAGAGATGGCATTAACTTCTTATACTACTTTCAAATTTCAAATTTGAAAGCACACAGTATTTTTATTGGTAAAGTGCAAAATCAGTGCTATTCATGTGCACCCCAAAATGTTGTGAAATGTGGCTTAAAATGCATTACTTACACTTTAAATAGCTTTTTAACATTTTGTTTTTAATTACAACTAGATGGACATGAATATTTTTGCAAAAAGAATGCATGGTGATTGGCCATTTTTCTCAAACATGAACTGTCAGTGCCAAATCCATTTCAAATATGAAAGGTAATGATGCAATCACATTTTATCCGCGTGAAGGCCTTGAGATCTTAATGACAGTGGAAAATACTATGCATCTTTTGCAACTTTTATTACTTCAGAATAGACGCAATTTCCGCTTTTGGGATATATCAACACAGATTACAAGTTAGACATGAAAAAGTAATCATAAATATTGGTTCATCAACCGCATACTCTTTCATGGGCAAGAAAACTTACACTCTTTTAGATAATAGATATTCCATGACGATTAGTAACTTCCACCCCTCTTCTAGGGACTTTTTCACCCTAAATGCTCTTCTCTGCATGCTGACAATAACCAACTCTCCTGGGGCTTTAGCCCCACCTGGTGGTTGATTATGGGAATGGATGACCAGATACTTCCATGTCTGGGAACTCTATGCATGGGCATGGCTTCCTTCAGTGTGTTGATACGTTGATTTCTGTTTGTTTATTATGTGTTGCCCATAACTCAGTTAATTTCAACACGGTAAATCTTTGTTTTATCCAAGTTATACTTCCCTATAAAACATTTCCATTCTTCCTCTCTTTCTGTGCTAAGAAAAGGTTGATTTTCCTCTTAATCATCAACTCATTATCAATCGCCCAATCTCTCCAACTGTCACTTGAAAACCAAAAGTGGCATGACTGATAAAACATAACATAAATAGTACCAATATGCTAAATCAAGAAAAAGAAAACCATAAAGTATAATTTAAGCCCTCCCTCCAAAAAATTAAAAATTCTCCCCCCCATTCATCACAAAAATCTCTTACTGCGCAATCCAAATAAGCCAGTATTCTTCAACTCCAAGATATAAGATGCACAGAGACTTTTTTTTTCTTTTTTCCAATTGTATATGTTCAATTTTCGGTTCTGGTAAGAGGGAAATTTGTGTAGGGTGTGTGAGTGTGTGTGTGTGTGTGTGTGTGTGTGTGTGTGTATAAACTAGCTTTATTCTCTTACTTAATATTCAGAGCATAACTTTTATTAGAAAACAGTCTCCAATTTCCAGTAAGCCAACTTAAATAACCTATATTTAAATTAGATACTGCTTATATTAAAGCCTTTTATCTTTATTTTCGGTTTAATTTCCCCCAGTAACAGAACATTTTTTTTAAATACTCCAAGCACAAGAACTCATGTAACAACAAACAATAAAAATGTTTATGCTAAGTTATTCCTCTCAAAGAGCCATTTGCACATTATTAATGCTTTAATATGTAGTTTAAAACATTGATTATTCCCAGGGTAATTAATACTATATCATAGATCATCTTTGTTTAGGCCAGATAAGACTCAAGAGCAAGAGGCATTGTATTCTTTAAAATAAGTTTATGTAATTAGCAACTCCATTCAAGGCTGCCATTATTACAATATCATTCTCATTTTAAGCATTTTCAAATGCAAATTATATGTACAACTAATCTTTGAACCAAAGAACAAAATATTGACTTTAATCATCTAAAGTTAAGCGAGTATTTTGAATTTTGTCGCTCAGAATTGCTTTACACAGCATTATTTGTGATGGAATTCTAGATGGAGTTCTCAGATGATTGCTGAAACAGTGAGATATTATGGTCAGGAAAGGTGTCAATCCAAATATTTGCTCTCTTATTTAAGTTTTCAAGATGGGGAAATAATGTTTTATTAGTTACAGTTTCAGAATGCTCAGTTATTCTTGGTCTGTTCCAACAGAAGGATCCCTGAACAAGAAGGAAAATTTGAGCTGCCTACAGTTTTTTTGTATACTTTCAGAACTTTACAGTTTATAAGGCACCTTTATTTTTTATTTTATTTTTTGGTTTTATGTATTTATTTATTTATTGAGTCAGTGTCTCACTCTGTGGCCCAGGCTCTAGTGTAGAGTGGTTTGATCACAGTTCATCATAGCTTGGACCTTCTGAGCTCATACTATCCTTCCGCCTCAGCCTCCCAATTACCTGGGACCACAGGCATACATCACCACACCTGGCTTTTATTATTTATTTGTTTGTTTGCTTGTTTGTTTGCTTGTTGAAGACAAGGTTTTGCTATGTTGCCTAAGCTGGTCTTGAACTCTTAGGCTCAAAAAATCCTCCTGCCTCGGCCTCCCAAAGTGCTGGGATTACAGGTGTAAGGCATCATGCCTGGTCAGTTTCATCTATTTTATTTTATTAAATATATTTATGATTTTTAGCTCCTCTAACAGATTTGAATATTTCAATATAACTTGTTTTTAAATTTCAGTGTATAAATCAAGAAAATACAAAATGTCTTTTATTCTAAAAATAATATGAATTTGCACTTGGTTGGGAGCTGATAGCTTCGCTCTTTTTCTTTTTTCTCTTTGGTCAGTCCTGCTTATATACGTTGCCTCATAGTATTGATTGTAAAAAATAAAATTATGAGCCGGACTCGGTGGCTCAGCCTGTAATCCCACGCCTTGGGAAGCTGAGGTGAGTGGATTGCCTGAGCCCGCGGGTTCGAGACCCGCCTGGGCAAGCGAGACCTCATCTCTACAATAAATCAAAAAAATTAGCTGGACGTGGTAGTGCGCGCCTGTAATTCCAGCTACTTGGAAGGCTGAGGTA
>CAUYQG010220909.1:45-10202 GCA_963574415.1 Tarsius wallacei
AGATGGAATGACTTAAGTACAAATGCAACATATTATAAACAATTTCTTACAAAAAAAGTCACAAATTAAACCAAAGTATTTTGCAGAATTTACTACAAAACGCCATAAAAACTGCCTTTGCTTAAGCTCTCTCTCCCCGTATCCGGCGAGCCAACTGGATGTCTTTGGGCATGATGGTGACTCTCTTGGCGTGGATGGCACACAGATTAGTATCTTCAAACAAACCCACCAGGTACGCTTCACTAGCCTCCTGAAGCGCACCGATGGCCGCACTCTGAAACCTCAAGTCGGTTTTGAAATCCTGGGCAATCTCCCTCACCAACCTCTGGAAAGGCAGCTTCCGGATGAGAAGCTCGGTCGATTTCTGGTAGCGACGAATCTCTTGAAGCGCCACGGTCCCGGGCCTGTAGCGATGAGGCTTCTTCACCCCGCCGGTAGAGGGGGCGCTTTTCCTGGCGGCTTTAGTGGCCAGCTGTTTGCGGGGGGCTTTCCCACCAGTGGATTTACAAGCAGTTTGCTTGGTTCGGGCCATTTTCTCCTACCTAACGCCGAAGTTTTAGGCCACCACTCCGAACGCCGCGCCGCCTCTGCTGCCAATGAAGAGCCGCAGCAGCCGAGCAAAGAAAAGACACTCCTCCAACGAACGACCAAACCGCTCTGCGCTTACAGGTAAGTTTTTAAATGTTCTAGAAATTACTTTCTAGTACCGTGAGTCATGAAATCCTGACTTTTCCCCTATTTTGTTATCCTTTTGCACCACCATAAGAGGATCAAGGGACAGCAACGTAAATTCAAACACAGTCTGTTTTATGGAAATGAACCACCCAAGAGAAAACCCACGACCCACAAATGGACTAGAGGCAGGTTCTGACACACGAAGGGAGATGACTGAGGGACTAGAGCTGTCTCATGAGGAGTGGGCTGCCTGGGGAGCACTAGGCTCCAGGCCCTGAGGGATTCCAACAGTGCACAGCAGCTGTCGAGATCCATGCTGCAGAGCTGATTTCTGCACGGAATGGGATACAAAGATCACCATCTTCTAAAGCCCCATTCATCTCAAATTCTACGATGATAAGATTGACCAAGCAAGAAGGACAAGTATGTGATGTGGTGAAGAATGAAGAACAAGTCATGAAAACTGCATGTACAGACACGTAGACTAAAGAAAGACAGCATAAAACTGCATCTCTTTGATGTGGAACTAAATCTCAAGACTTGAACTCCTGGGAAAGGGAGCATATTTCATGCAGGATAGATGACAGAAAAGCCAAAGTTAAGAAGTCATTTAGCCCAGGAAAAGCAAATGGGAGAGAAGGTAAAGAAAAGAGGAAATCAGCCGGCTCGGTGGCCCAGCCTGTAATCCCACGCTTTGGGAGGCTGAGGTGAGTGGATTGCCGGAGCCGCGGGTTCGAGACCCGCCCGGGCAACTTGGCAAGACCTCATCTCTACAATAAATCAAAAAATCAGCTGGGCATGGTAGCGCGTGCCTGTAATTCCGGCTACTCAGAAGGCTGAGGTGGAAGGATGGCCGGAGTCCAGCGGGTCGAGGCTACAGTGGCCAGGAGCGGCCACTGCACTCCAGTCTGGGCAACAGAGTGAGACTCCAACTCAAAAAAAAAAAAAAAGAAAGGAGGAAGTCAGATAAATGGTTACTCATCAAAAAGACTAAAAGCTGACAAGGAGCATCTGGGGAAAAAGGAATACTGAGGAATCAGTGTGAAGTCCATCAATACACACTTGCTTTTTCATTTACTCCACAAATATACACAATATTACTAAAAAGGTCCAACATTTTAAGGACAGAATAACAGACTCTAGGCACTGTCAATCAAAGCTGAATAATGCAATATCCTTGCAATTTACATTTTAAATTTAAGGTGGGAGACAACCAAAAATAAGACACTCAGAGTATAACGAACTCTGTGCAGTCAGCAAAGGAATTGCCAAGGTAAGACTTGAGCTGAGACTTGAGAGAAAAACAGGATTTTTCCCCAGCAAATAAGGAAACGGCAGAGGACTCCACGTGTGCGAAAGATGCAAATAAACCTGGCATGGTTGGACAACTGCAGCGAGCATGCTGTCAGGGAAGCCTGTGAAGCTTCTCTGTAACTGCTAGGAAGCAGAAGAGGTGGACTGCTGAAGGCCAGGGAGGCCGCTGGCCCCTCTTCCTCAGAGTGCTTTCATGAGTCCATGTCTTACACTAAGGTCACAGAGCAATGTCACTGTGAAGTAGGAGAGAGAACAGGAGTGGAATCAGCCAAGGTTCAAGGTAATTCTGGAAATATGAATTCAAAGTTCTTATGGGTACCTTGGATTCCTCAAAGAGTTTCCACCTAATCACCTAAATCTTCATCAAGTATACAATCTGGGGTAAATGTTTCACGATTATTAGAAACAAATATACACGGGAATTACACAGTGGTACCTGCCATCTCTCTTGAAGCTCCCATTGAGTCCAAGAGACTTGAATTGTTCCACATTGACAAGACCACTAAAGAATCAGCCAACTCAAAACAGTCAGGCTAACTTTTTAGGCTGAACAAATTTATACCATATTACTAGTAACCGGGCTGTAACTTATAAAGTATTACCCTATTTTTAAGGTCAGAAAAAAAACTTCAAGAGGAAGAAAAAGTTGCATATATTGAAATATTGGCAATGGGGAAATATTATTACAAAGGCTAAAGCAATAATTATGGAAATCAAAAGAAATGTATACTGGCCAGGCACAGTGGCTCACACTTGTAAACCCACCACTTTAGGAACCCTAGGCAAGAGGACCGCTTGAGGTCACAAGTTCGAGGCCAGCCTGGGCAACAAAGCAAGACCCTATTTCTGTAAAACTAAAAATATAAGGAAAAATCCCGTGGAGGATTCCCAGAGTAACGATAGCTACCTACAGTCTGGTGAATGAGCAACTACGTGCCCTAGACGGCATCAAATGGGAAAACAGCACCATCCTTCAGAATGCAGGTACCGTGATCCCAGGACGGTCCAAGCCAAAAAACCAATGAGTGGCTCCCAGACTGACAGACGGCAGCCTTACCACTTGAGTGCAACACGTGGAGGCAGAGCTGGTGGCTCAGGAGGCACTGCCTTGCCCAGGTGGCTACAGGGCAGCCCCATGAAGGCCCTGGCTGCTCTTCAAGGAAGGACTGTCAGACGGCTCTGAAGCGAGTGGATTATGCCTGCCTCAAGCTCAGTGGTGTGGCCTGAACCTGTGAACGGATGCTGGAAACCCAGACCAAGGAGGCAGGTCAAGAGCTTGGAGGGAGACCCTCCCCTGCACCACGAGACAGAACCTGGGAACCTGTAGGGTGGGGAGCATGGGCAGATACGCACATGCTCCACTGGTTGGCGTATACAAGAACGAAGGGGCAAAAGGTGGGAATGGGGAGACCAAAGCCCAAGCCTGCCCACAGCTACGCCCTGGCTCCTCCAGCAGGGTGCTACTGCTCTGCACCCCATAAACATGCTGACAGGCTCAGACAGGAGATGAAGATGCAGACACCCAACTCATTTCCTCATACACATCATATCCCTGTCCCAGGCTTTCTGCAGACATTGCCCAATGAAGATCCATTCTTCTTTGTTGGAAAAGACAAAACAAGAATTAAGGGTTTTAATAATAAACACAATAATTTTTAAAAATAGGAGAAATGTGATATTAAGTGGTAAAATAATATAGGACTGTACTGACATCACGGTTACAAGTAAAAATTATTTCTGCATATAAGTAAGCATTGTAGAATCTGATTCTGGGGGGAGAAATATTTCCCTTTCTTTTTGGAGATCCATTAATACTATCACTTATGTAAACTTACAAAAAGTCAAAGGCAGAACAAGAGCATCAGGTCTTCCTCAAATATCTAGAACAATGCATTTATTCAACAGATATGTATTAAGTGTCTACTGTGTTCCAGGAACTGTCCTAGGCAGTAGGGATGCATACTTAAAATAGAAAAAAAATCCCTGCTCTAACAGTGCTTCTATTCCAGTTGGGGGAAGACAATCAAAGTAAAGCATATGTTTTCCTAGAGAAAGAGGGACGAAATAAAGAAAATGAAGGCAGGGAGAGGGGATAGGCAGCGTGAAGGTGGCAAGGGCAAAGGATGGGTCCCTCCACCCTTGCTGTTCACTACCTAAAGAAGCACATGAATACTGAAGAAGAGGTCAAAAAAAGAAGCAGGGGATTGAGGATCATCTATGTGGACACTGGAGTCACCCAACATTTTGGCAGGACTAATGATGGAGAATTCTAAAGAGCCAGCAGCGAAACCATCAAGCACAGGGAAGGTGGGGTTTCAGAGCTGACTACGACACAGGGAATGCACACTATGACAGCTGAGTGACAGTCAAACCGTTAGGGAGAGAAGAAAGATCTGGAAGTGGCAATGTGGGGTATGGCACTCAACTGCCTCACCTACAGCTCCAGGTACAAGGGGAGTCCATGGATGGCAGCATCTTCAAACACAGCTCCCATCCATCCTCTCTGGGAAAAAGTTCAGCGTAAAATTAGTCAAATATTTCTGTATTCTGGCTAAAATCACAAATACGTAAAGGAAACCTTCCTTAACCTCCCAAAATTAGTGGGCAAAACATCTAGAAAGCAGGGGAACAAGAAGCAGGCAACAACTACCAGAAAATCATTGCAACGATCCCTTTCAGTCCTAAGGACAAATGCCAGTATCACGCTATGATGATGCCTGGTTCTCTCTCTGAGGCAGTCCTTTTGTCCCCGGCCTCCCTCTTCTCTTGTCACCAAGGCCTTGCCAAGGTCCCATAGAGTCTGGCCCCATCTACTCTCCAGTGTCGTCTTATTGCTGATGTACTCTTCAGGCATGTTTCAGAAACGACAGCACTCCACTTACCATAGGCCCTGTGCAATTGCCACTCCCTCTGCTCAGATGCCCCTTCCATCCTTCGTCCGGTACAAAAGTTCCTCCTCTCCAAGGGACTTGCATTACAGTGAAGAGAGGGGTTGCACAAGAACACAAAGTGTGTTCATGCTGTGAAAGACAGCAATGGGACACAGCACAGTGGAAGGGGCTGGGGGGCAGATTTTCACAAAAGCCCAAACACAATTCAATGAAGGACAGGCTTGTTTAAAAATGGTGCTGGAACAACTGGATTCCCATATGCAAAAACAAAACAAAAAAATCAATTCACATCTTGTACCACATATAAATATTAACTCAAAATGGAACACAGACCTCACAACTTCTATGAGGTATAAAATCTTTGTGACCTTGGGTTAAGCAAAGATTTCTTAGCTGCAAGACCAAAAGCATGACCCATAAAAGAAAAAGTGATGAAATGAACTTAGCCAAATAAAAAACTCCTGCTCTTCAAAAGACAGTTAAGAGACTGGAAAGACAGGACGTAGACTGGGATAAAACACTCGACCAAAGATATGTGGATGGCAAATAAGCACATGACAAGATGCTCAGCATCATTCGTCATTAGGAAACTGTAAATTAAAACCACAATGAGATACGACTACACACACCAGCAGAATGGCTCACAAATAGAAAACTGACAATATCAAGTACCAACAAGGATGCAGAGCAACATAAACTCTCATTCATCACTGGTGGGAATGCAAAATGCTACAATAATTTTGGAAAAGTTAAATACACACCATAGCACTCAGGATCCTACTCCTAGATGCCATCGCATAAAAGCCTGTACGTGAATGTATATGGTAGCCTCATTCATAACTGCCAAAAACTGAAGGCAGCCCAACTGTTCTTTAAGAAAAATGATGAATAAACTAAGTTGTGGCAGCAGTAAAAAGGAATGTGCAGCAATGTGGATGCGTCAGTCACAGAAGCATTCCACTGAAAGAAGCCAGCACAAAGTCTGTGATAATTCCATACATGTGACCCTGGAAAAAGAAAAATAACAAGGGCAGAAAACTGGTCGGTGGTTGTCAGAGGAGAGGTGGGCGAGAGGTTGACTACAAAAAAGCACAAGGGAGTTCTGTGGGGTTATGGAACTAGTCTACAGCATGATTGTGGTGATATATATATATGTATTCACCAAAACACACAGAACTTTATGCTAAAAATGGTAAATTCTGGCTGAGCGTGGTGGCTCATGCCAGTAATCCCAGCACTTAGGGAGGCCAAGGTGAGAGAACTGCTTGAGCCCAAGAGAAGTTCGAGACCAGCCTGGGCAACATAGCAAGACCTTGTCTCTACAAAAATTTTTTAAAAAATTAACCAGGCGTGGTGGCGTATGACTGTAGTTCCAGCTGCTCAGGAGGCTGAGGTGGAAGGACTGCCTGAGCCCAAGAGGTTGGGGCTGTAGTGAGCTATGACTATGCCACTGTACTCCAGCCTGGGCAGAGTGAGACCCCACCTCAAAAGAAAAAGCTAAAAAGGCAAATTTTATTGAACATAAATTATACTTTAATAAAAAAGTTAATTCATAAAAGTATAGCAATTTTTTTTTTTTTTTTACTAAAAGGCTAATAATTAATATAGGGAAAGTAGTAGCTAACAAACTAATTAGAGTGTCTGAGGATAAACTAAATGGTTAAGATAAAACACATATCACTATGTATAAGCAACAATAAATATAAAACAAAATTAAAGTATTTTCTCCAAGTGTTCAAATTATAATCCGTTATCAGGTTCTTTGGCCCTCAGTTATGTGGAAACTAGTTTGTAACTATTTCTTATACAACATCTGCTACTATAGGACAAGCAGCCTATCTTCTACCAACACAGAGAGCCCCGTGTTGGGAGAAAGTCTCTCAATAACCCATGTCACAATGGAGAAGCGTTAATATGACATCAGTACATGTATGGCTTCAGAAGGCTGTTAGAATTAACTGCTCATGGAGGCAACAGATGCAAAACGCTAGAGCCTAAGAACAGCCAAGCCATATGTGACAGCCTGGGGCAAGGAGGTACAATGGCAATATGAACAAAACAAGAAACATTTGTCCAACCAAATTTGACAAAGTTGAGTCTCATCCAAGAAAATCAGAGACAGCAGTCCTCAGATCATGGGTTGGGAGGATAAAAGGTGAAAACACAAGTAAAATACTTGCTCCAATGAATGCACCTCAGCACCTGGTAGTGTTCAGTGGACACACGCAGCTACAACCACAAAGGATAAATCCATAGAACAAGGTATCCCGAATACTTCACCATCGGCAAAGACCTTCAGAGAGTACCAGACAGCCAGAAATACAAAATTATATCCAAAGATGACGAAAATAATGGCTAAAGTTCCCTTTAATTTTTAAAAAAATACGCATTAAAGAAAGTGGTAATGCTATTTTCTTCATGATTGGTAAGTAACAACTGAAAGGCTTCTTGTGTTATTTTAAGGTTAAGTAGAGTCTGAGATCGTGAATCTTCCTCCTGCCGAAAATGTCTAGCCAGCACTTCTCTGCTAATCCATGGCCATTTCTCCCTTTAATACTTAACGCTGAACTTTCGCAAAAAGTTTTCACTCTACTTATTTAAAGCTAGAATGAACCATAATTGCACAAATAAGTTATATTTTCCAAAAGTTCGTATTAGTCAGCTACTTGGATTTAGAATCCAGTCTCCATAGAAACAACATTATACCGGTTAAGGTCAGCTTTAGTGGTTCACACCTGTAATCCCAGAGCTTTAGGAGATAGAGGTAAGAGGACTGCCTGAGCCCAGGGCTTCGAGACCAGCCTGGCAACTTGGCGAGACCTCATCTCTACAATAAATCAAAAAACCAGTCAGGTGTGGTGTCGGGTGCTTGTAATTCCAGCTACTTGCAAGGTTGAGGTGGAAGAATCGCCTGAGCCTAGGAGGTTGAGGCTGTGGTGGCCAGGAGCATGCCACTGTACTCCAGACTGCATGACAGAGTAAGACCCTGAATCAAAAAAGAAAACATTTAAGGTACTGAGTAGGCTCGCAAACATCTTATTTAACCTACAATGTATTTACGTGACACAGAAAAAAAGTAACAACCTATACTACTGTACCGAGTAGCCAGTCTTAGACTGTTTTCAAATCTAGTAGCAGACTGAGAAAGCATATTTGGTGTCCTCTTCTAGAATGGCTAACTCTTGAACACACACTCTCATTGGTGGCAACACTTGTATCATCCTCTACCTCCAAAGGGGGTAGACATTGGTTCTTGGAGGATGAAAAAAAGTCAGTGGTTTGTGGCTCCATCCAAAGCTCAACCTTATCAGAAAAAAATTTATTCTTTAATATCAAATTCCTCCTCTAAGGGAGAACTTAGAGTTAAATTAGTTATTCGGGCTAACCAACTTAATTAAGATTAATCATATCTGTCATTAACTAATTAAATTTGACTTAAATTTAATTCTTCTCCTGAATAGGCAATAATGAAAACAAGATTGAGAAATACTGCTCCAGATAAACCTGGAAACAGGCAAAGTTTGTATTCGGTCTCCTCCCTAACCTGTCCTGCCCTACATCCAAATGACCTGCCTGTGTTCACCCCATGGAAACTCTGACTACATGATTCCCAAGGCCTCACAAGGTATTAGGAAAACACCCACTGATGAACCTGCTGGAGGTATCTATACTTTTCTGCAAAGTGGATTCCATGCAGTGTAAACGAAAAATGCTGAAGACTATGCTGGAGGTAGGAACAAGTTCACTGTCTCTCTCTTTCTGAGGCCTGGAATCACTGCCCTGCAGGTTGAGCAGTGTGAGCTAGTAATCTGTCAAGGAGATCATTTCTCATCTATACATACAGGCCTACCTTAGTTCACCATTCTTCTTAAAGCAAAGGTCCTTTATAACAAAGCCGCCTTTTTACTTTAATTTTCAACAGTCACTCAAATAATCCTGCCCCAAAGCACAGCTCCAAGTAATGTTCCTGCTAAACAGTGTACATGCAGCAAAGCAAAAATATCACTGTGCACAACTTCTATTAGTCCATGAAAAACTGGAATACAGAACTTCACAAAACATTGAAGGCGTCCATCCTCCCTTCCTGATACCTCACAATTAATGACCTCTCTCCATATAGCATTCTAACCAGAAAAAAAGCATCTTGCAGTCCCCAGAAATATGACCCGCACAAGTGGAATGAACTTGATGTGGTCCTTAGGAGGAAGGTAAAGGAGATCCGAGACAATGCCACAGTCCTCCCTCCTTCTCGTGGGTGAGCACCTTGGTTGCATGTCCCTAAGCTACCCGAAACTAGTGTGGCACATGGCAAGGCCACACCAGTGTCCTGCCCTCCGGGTCCCTCCTCACAACCACACCTGGGAAAGAGCCAGGCCTCTCCCTTCCCCCTAGCCTCAGCTCTTCTTATTCCTTATGAAGTATATTCTATGGCATTACTTTAATCCACATTTCAGTTATATTACTCAGGTATGACCTCCCAGAAAATAACCTTAGGCCTCCTATTAACTTCTACTTCTAGTGATACACATTTCTGGAACACATACTTTGTTAAATAAACGGCGACTCTGCAATCTCTACTAAACAGCCACAGATTTGACACCTCTCTGTTCTCTCAGGGCTACATATCAGAGTAATGAGGTTCTGTAGGCGGAAGATTTGGGCAGCCATAAACGCAACATGGCTGAGAGGGTGTCCCTTACCCCTCGCCTCTCTAACAGGGGTTCTGCAGCCTTAGCTCTCCAGTGTTCCCGTTACACAAAGCGGACACTCCCATGTCCCCTAGCTGGATTCTCCGAGCATCTTCCCTTCTAAGAGAAAGCCAGAGCGAAGTGCTCAAGCAGGGGTCACTTTCCCTCAGCTTTTCTGCTTCAAAGCTGCATTTCAAAAATCATTCACAAATCCTCTGACTTTGTCTCTTTTCAAGTCTCAGCACTTACTTCACTTTAAAATGTTTCCCCAATAACTTATTTACCCCATAGTTTAAAATTTTTTGGCTTAGCACAGTGGCTCATGCCTGTAATCCCAGCACTTTGGGAAGCTAAGGCAGGAGGATTGCTGGAGCCCAGGAATTCCAGACCAGCCTGACCTTATCTCTACGAAGAAAAAAATCAAAACAAAGAGGCATGGTGACATGCACCTGTAGTCCCAGCTACTGATTGTGTCACTGTGCTAAGCCAAAAAATTTTAAACTATGGGGTAAATAAGTTATTGGGGAAACATTTTAAAGTGAAGTAAGTGCTGAGACTTGAAAAGAGACAAAGTCAGAGGATTTGTGAA
>CAUYQG010220912.1:0-20650 GCA_963574415.1 Tarsius wallacei
AGCTTTTGAAAAGCAAAGAACAGAGAAAATCTTAAAAGTAAATAGAGAAAAATAACAGATTACTTTTGAAGGAACAAGGATTTGGCAGCTAATTTATCATTAGAAGATATGAATAGACACTTCTCAAAAGAAGACATAAGAGCAGCCAACAGATATATGAAAAAATGTTCAGCCTCACTAGTCCTCAAGGAGATGTAAATTAAAACTACACTGAGATACCACCTAACTCCAGTCAGAATGGCCATCATCAATAACTCAAAAAATAACAGGTGCTGGAGAGAATATGGCAAAAAGGAAACACTTCTACACTGTTGGTGGGAGTGAAAACTAGTTTAACCTCTGTGGAAATCAGTGTGGCAGTTTCTAAAAGTTCTAAAAATTGACCCCGCAATCCCCCTACTGGGAATGTACCTGGAAGAACTCAGGTCACTCTATGAAAAAGATACTTGCACATATATGTTTATCTCAGCATTGTTCACAATAGCAAGAACATGGAACCAACCGTGCTGCCCATCAAAAGAGGACTGGATTTTAAAAAATGTGGTACATATACACAATGGAATACTTCGCAGCCATAAAGAGGAACAAAATCATGAATTTCACAGCAACCTGGATGGAATTAGAGTTTATAATATTGAGTGATCTCTCACAGACACAAAGAGCTGAGTATCACATGTTCTCACTCATAAGCGGACCTTGAACAACTACCGTATTACTGTAAGAAAAGGATTGAAAGTGGCAGGAAACTGCAGGGAGTGGGGTAGAGGGGTGGGGAGGGGGGATTGACAGTAGTCGATATCTGCATGGGTAAGGAGAGGCACACCTCATCAATAAGGGTACCTGCACAGTGAATGTTTATATACTTAGCCCTGAATTGTACCCCACAATTTAAAAAAAAAGAAAAAGAAAGTGAAAGGTATTCAAAGTGTTGAAAAAGAATAATAACCACTCGTCTCTACAATAAATAGAAAATTAGTCAGGCATGGTAGCGCACACCTGTAGTCCTGGTTACTCGGAAGGCTGAAGCAGAAGGAACACCAGAGCCCAGTAGGTTGATGCTGGGGTGGCCGTGGAGTGTGCCACTGCTCTCCAGCCTGGGCAACGGAGTGAGACTCCAACTCAAAAAGAAAAAAAAAAAAGAAGAAAATAATAACCAACATGGAATCCCATACCTAGCAAAGATATCCCTCAAGACTGACGGAGAAATAAAGACATTTTCAGACAAGCAAAATTGAAATAATCCATCACCAGCAGACCTGCAGTAAGGAAATATCAAAAAAGTATTTTTTTTTTTTTTTTTCAGTTGGAGTCTCACTCTGTCGCCCAGACTGGAGTGCAGTGGCTGCTCCCGGCCATCACAGCCTCGACCTGCTGGGCTCCGGCGACCCTTCCGCCTCAGCCTTCCAAGTAGCTGGAACTACAGGCGCGCGCTACCACGCCCGGCTAATTTTTTTTTTGATTTATTGTAGATATGAGGTCTCGCCAAGTTGCCCAGGTGGGTCTCGAACCCGCGGGCTCAGGCAATCCACTCAACTCGGCCTCCCAAAGTGCTGGGATTACAGGCTGAGCCACCGAGCCCGGCCAGAAGTATTTTCAAGTAGACAGAAAAATCCCAGCTGGAAGCTCAGTAATGTAAGAAGGAATAAAAAAGCAATGAAAAAGTTACATACATGGGAAATACAAATAGATATTAACCATATACAACAATAATAATATAATCAAGGGTTTTACATATATATAAATTAAAATACATAAAGTGTCATAAAAGTTAAGAAGAAGAGAAATGGATATGGATTTAAGATGTTTTAAGGTTATTGCATTGTCTTGGAAGTAGGTAAAAGTGCAAAGCATAATTAGATTTTGATATATCAAGAATTTATGTTGTTAATTATTCAGGCATGATTTATAGTTTGATTTATAGCCTGTAGTTCTAGCTGCCTGGGAGACTGAGGCAGGATGACCCTTTTAGCCCAGGAGGTTGAGGTTACATTGAGCTATGATTGGACCACTGTACTCCAGCCTGGGTGTGAGACCTTGTCAAAAAAAAAATATATATATATATGCTACAATCTCTAGGCTAAACTCTGAAAGAATAATAAAATAATGTATGTCTACTAAACTAAGAGAAGGAAAATGTAATAATAAGAAATAATCAATTAAAATAAAATAAGTATGTTTTTGGACCACAATGCAATTAAGCTACAAATCAATTATTTTTTTAAAAAAACTAGAAAATCCCCACACATTTGAAAATTATAAATAGATTTTAAAATAATTCATGAATCAAAGAAGAAATCATAATGGATATTATAAAATTTTTAACTGAATTATGATAAAAATATGGCATATTAAGGTATATAATGCAGCTAAACCCATACTTAGAAACTTACAGCTTTAAAGACCCACATTATGAAAAAACAAAACTTGAAACTAAATGTGCTAAAAAAGAACATCAAAATAAACCTAAAGAAGATAGAATAATGAAATAACAAAGCTAAGAGAGAGATAGAAAACAAAGAATCAAAACCAAGTACAATAGGATAAATATAACTTAAAGACTAACGAAATTGATGAATCCATGGTGAGATTTGTCAAGAATAAAAAAGAAGACAAAATTATTCAGTCATCAAGAATTAAAAAATAGTATATCACTATAGTTCCAACAGATATTTTAAAAGTTCACAAGAAGATTTTTTGTTGTTTATTTATTTATTTTAAAGATGTGGGGTACAATTCAGGCTTAGACACATAAGTGGACATCCTACATGTGAAGTTCGGGCCTCCTGTTGGTTCTCCTGGTTTTGGATCAGATACACTTATTAATGTTGTGTCCCCCCACCCACCCTCCACTGGCAGTGATCTGCTACTGCCAATCGCTTTCATGTAGTATTATAATAAATGTTCAGGGTACACTTATAAGTGAGAACATGTGGGACTCAGTTCGTTGTTTCTGTGATAGATCACTGAGTATAATAGACTCTAAATCCAACCAAGTTGCCGCAAAGTTAATAATTTTGTCCTTTTTATGGCTGTGTAATATTTCATCATGTATATATGCTTTTTTTATCGACTTCATTTTTGATGGGCAGCACAGTTAGTTCCATGTTTTTGCTATTATGAATAGTGCTGCGATAAACGTGTGGACAGGTATCTTTTTGGAAGAATGATTTGAGTTCCTCCAGGTTGTATGGAAGGTCGATTTTCGATCTTTTAGAAATCACCAATCACAGAGGTTGTACTAGTTTACAATCCCACCAACAGTGTAGAAGTGTTCCCTTTTCTTTGCATCTTCACCAGCATCTGTTGCTTTTTGAGGTATCAATGATGGCCATCCTGACTGGAGTTAGGTGGTATCTCAGGGTAGTTTTGATTTGCATTTATTTGATGAGTAGTGAGGCTGAGCTTTTTTTCATGTATTTGTTGACTGCTTGTATGTCTTCTTTTGAGAAGTGTCTATTCATATCTTTTGCCCACTTTTTAACAGGGCTTTTTTCCCCCCCTTTCAGCATGTTGAGTTTCTTGTAGATCCTGATGTTGGGCCTTTGTCAGATATTCAGTTGGCAAATATTTTTTTCCCATTCTGTGGGCTTCTTCCCCACTCTGTTGATGGTTTCTTTTGCTTTCCAGAACCTTTTCAGTTTGATGAGGTCCCACTTGTCAATCTCATCTCTTATGGCATGGGTTATTGGGGTTTTGATCAGGAATTGGTTGCCTATTCCAATTTCCATAAGGGTGTCTCCTGTGTTTTCTTAGATTCTTACAGCTTGAGATTTTATGTTTAGGTCTTTGATCCATTTAGAGTTTTTTTTTGTGTATGATGATAGGTAAAGGTCCTGTTTCATTCTTCTGCATGTGATCAGTTAGTTTTCCCAGCACCATTTATGGAATAGGTTCTCCTCTCCCAAATGGTTGTTGTTGGAGGCTTTGTCAAAAATGAGTTGGTTGAGAAGTTGAGGTTTTGCTTCCAGAATCTCCATCCTGTTCCATTGGTCTGTATGCCTGTTCTTGTAATCAATTCCAGGATGTTTTGATTATTGTAGCCTTATAATAAAGTTTAAAGTATAAAAGTGTGAAATCTCCCACTTTGTTTCTTTTGCTGAGGATTGTCTTGGCTATTCATGGTATTTATGAATTTCTGTATTGTTATTTCCAGGTCTGAGAAGAATGATGCTGGTAAGTTAATGGATATTGCATTGAATCTGTAGATTGCCTTGAATGGGATGTACCTCTTAACAATGTTGGTTCTTCCAATTCATGAGCATGGAATGTTTTTCCATTTTTGTGTTTTCTTTGATTTATTTGAGCAGTGTTTTGTAGTTTTCATTGTCAGGGTCTTTCACATCTCTGGTTAGGAAGATGCTGAGGTATTTCATTTTTGTGTGTCTATTGTGAATGGGATTGTGCTTTTTATTTGGTTCTCTGACTGTTCGTTGTTGTATATGAATGTGACTGTCTTTTTCATGTTTATTTTGTATCCTGAGACTTTGCCAAAGTCCTTTATCAGTGCAAGGAGGCTGTTGACAGATTCTCTTGGGTTTTCAAGGTATAGAATCATATCTTCAGCAAAGAGGGAAAACTTGACTTCCTCTTTTTCTATTTGGATACCCCTGATTTCCTTCTTTTGTCTGATTGCTCTAGCTAGGACTTCCAACACTATCTTGAACAGGAAGGGTGAGAACAAGCCTCATCTTGTTCTGTTTTTCAAAGGAAGTGCTTCCAATTTCTGTCCATTTAGCAGTATGTTAGCTGTGGATTTATCATAGATGGCTCTTACTATTCTGAAGTATGTTCCCTTTATGTCTAGGTTTTCAAGGGTTTTATCAAGAAGCAATGCTGGATTTTGTCAAAAGCTTTTTCTGTGTCTAATGGTATAATCATGTGGTTCTTTTTTCACATCTGTTGATTTATTTAATGACATTTATGGTCTTGCAGATATTGAACCAGGCTTGCATCCAGGGGATAAAGCCTACTTGGTCATGGTGGATGATTTCTGAGATATGTTGTTGAATCCGATTTGCTAGAATCTTGGTGAGAATTTTTTTGCATCTATGTTCATCAGGGATATTGTGTGTTTTCTTTCTTTGTTGGATCTTTTACATGGTTTGGGTATCAGTGTGATGTTAGCTTTATAAAATCATTTTGGGAAAGTTCTGTCTTTCTATTGCATTTTTCTTTTTCTTTTTCTTTTTTTTTTTTGAGTTGGAGTCTCACTCTGTCACCCCAACTGGAGTGCAGTGGCTGCTCCCGGCCACCGCAGCCTCGATCTGCTGGGCTCCGGCAATCTTTCCGCCTCAGCCTTCCAAGTAGCTGGAACTACAGGCGCGCGCTACCACGCCCGGCTAATTTTTTTGATTTATTGTAGAGATGAGGTCTCGCCTGCCCAGGCGGGTCTCGAACCCGCGGGCTCAGGCAATCCACTCACCTTAGCCTCCCAAAGCATGGGATTACAGGCTGAGCCACCAAGCCCGGCTAGTTCTGTCTTTCTAGATTGCCTGGAATACTTTCAATAGAATTGGCATCAGTTCCTTCTTTTATGTTTTGTAGAATTCTGTGGAAAGTTATCTGGTCCAGGGCTTTTATTTGTACATAGTTTTCTTATGATGGAGAGTCAATTACCTGGGTTGTTATTGATCTATTTAGGGTCAAAGTTTATTCTCGTTTCAACCTTGGGAGGTTGTGTGATGTCAGAAAGTCCTCCATTTCATTTAGGTTTTTGAGTTTGTTTTCATACAGGTGTGCATAGTAATCTCTGATAATCTTTTGTATTTCTTTGGGGTTAGCTGTGACTTGATCCTTTGCATTTCTGATTGTGTTTATTTGGGTTTTTTTTTTTCTCTTGGTCAGTCTAGCTAGGGATCCATCAGTCTTATTTATCCTTTCAAAGAACCAGCTTTTTGTTTCGTTTATTTTTTTTCTATAATATTTTTGTCTTCTATGTCTCATATTGGGGCTTTTTGGTAATCTGGATTCTTCTGCTAAAGTTAGGGTTTTGGTGGTCTTGCCTTTTCAACTCCTTTACGTGCTTTGTTAGGCTGTTAATTCATGATCTTTTTATTTTCCTGATGTGTGTGCATAAAGCCATAAATTCCCCTCTTAGTACTGATTTTGTAGCATCCCAGGAGTTTTGGTAGGATTTGCCTTTGTTTTCATTTGTTTCTAAGAATCTTTTAATTTCTGTTTTGATTTCTGTGTTAACTCAGGAGTTGTTCATCATCATCTTGTTTAATGTCCATATTTTTGTGTGTTTTGGGGGGATCTTGTTGGTGGTGATATTTATTTTTATTCCATTGTGGTCTGAGAAGGTGTGTCATGAGGTGTGTTTCCAGGAGGGAGCATATGGTTGGGTCATGCTGTTTTTCCCAATTTGCCATTATATATCTTTTTAGTGGTGCATTTAATCACATTCAGGCTGATTATTAAAATATGAGAGTTTTTCCCTGTCATAAGTTTCTTATAAGGTTGTTTTGTTTTCTTTTAGCTTTCGTGTTAATATACATGTGTGTTTCAGTTTGCGAGTGTGCTGTGTGCTCTGTTGCTTCTGTGTTTGCTTTGATCTTGTGAAGTGTATGGTCTTTCTTTTTTTTTCTAGGCACAGCACCTTTTGAGGTGTCTCTGTAGAGCTAATCCAGAAGCATCATATTCTCTTAGGGATTGAATGGGAAGGGTTTTAATTCTGATGAAGCTTAGCTTGGCTAGGTAGGAAATTCTTGATTGAAATTATTTATCTTTGAGAACATTAAAGATTGGGGTCCAATTCCTTCTGGCTTATAGTGTTTCTGCCAATAAGTCTGGAATGATTTTGATTGGTCTTCCCCAGTAGGTAGTCTGACCTTTTTCTCTTACTGCCTTTAGATTTTTTCTTTTATACCTACTTTGTATAGGTGAATTACTATGTGTCTTCTCATAAGATGTCTTGCAGGTGTTCTTGGAATCTCTTGTGCTTGTGTAGTCAACTCTCTAGCCAGACGAAGGACGTTTTCTTGAATGATCTTGTAGAATGTTTGTTCCAAGGTGTTTTCCATTTCTTTTTTTACTTCAGATATACCAATCAAATATAGGTTTGGCTTCATGATAAAATTGCACATCTGTTGGAGAGTTTCTTCTTAATTTTTTTTCTATATTTTTAATAGATTGGGTTAATTCCATATTTTGGTCTTCCAGCTCAAAGATTCTTTCTTCTACTTAGTCAGTTCTGCTACCTATGCTTGTCAGTTTGTTATTTATTTCTTGGATAGAATTATTTACTTCTGTTATTTCTTAGAATTATTTACTTCTGTTATTTCTTTTCTTTTTTTTTTTTTTGAGTTGGAGTCTCACTCTGTCACCCAGACTGGAGTGCAGTGGCACTGTTCCAGCCACTATAGCCTCGATCTGCTGGGATCCAGCAATCCTTCCACCTCAGCTTTCCAAGTAGCTGGAACTACAGGCATGCGCTACCATGCCAGGCTAATTTTTTGATTTATTGTAGAGATGAGGTCTCACCAAGTTGCCCAGGCAGGTCTCAAACCCGAGGGCTCAGGCAATCCACTACCTTGGCCTCCCAAAGTGCTGGGATTACAGACTGAGCCACCAACCCAGCCGACTTCTGTTATTTCTGAAAATGCTTTCTTGAGTCTATTCAACTCCACTGCAATTTCATTTAGTTTTACCCCTTGCATTTCTTGATTTATATACATTCTATCTGATGATTATCTGATCTCTGTAAGTACCTTCTGGGTACAGTCATTCTCAGAGATAGTCATTATTTGTGCTCCAGCAGCTGTTCTTTCAGGTACTCTTTGTTGGGACTCTGAAGATTACCAGTGATTTTTCATTGGTTTTTCTTCATTTGTAGTAGTTCTCTTATCTTTCTCTTTAATCCTGTTGCCCAGCAGGAAATGGAGAATCATTACTTCTGATATTTGTTCTACCTTCTGTCCTTCCCTGATATGGGCCTCCAGATTTGTTCAATTATGAAATAGGCTTGGGGATGGGGCATTATTCTACTATCTCTTGACAATTTTGAGCACTTACTGTAGGGTGGGGAAGGGGCCACAAGGATTCAGAACCTATTCATGAGTCACAATATTTGTTATCTGGTGAATGGGTGAGCTGGGACTCATTCTCCATCTCCACACAATATTACCTTTCAGTGGGTATGCTTGTGTAACCCCTGAGTCCAAGATAGAGAGTAAGAGCCAGTGCAGTGGCTTACACCTGTAATTCCAGCACTTTGGGAAGCAGAAGCAAGAGGATTTCCTGAATCCAGGAGCTTAAGATCAGCCTGGGCAACTTGGCAAGACCTCCTCTCTAAAATAAATAAATAAATAAAACTAGACCAGGTGTGGTGGTGCATGCCTGTGGTTCCAGCTACTTGGAAGGCTGAGGCAGAAGGATCACCAGAGCCCAGGAAGTCAAGGCTGAAGTGGCCATGAACATGCCACTGTACTCCAGCCTGAGCAACAGAATGAGATGCCTACTCAAAAAAAGAGAAAAAAAATAGAGTATAAGAGAGAAAAGAGAGGGAAGAAGGAGAGAAAAAAGGGAAAGAAGAAGAAAGAGAAAAAACACAGAGAAAGAATGAAGAGAGAAAAAAGGAGGAAAGAAAAGAGAAAATCAACCAATAAACAAACAAAACAAATGAAACAAACAAAAAAAGAGAAACCCCCCACACACAAAACTCCAAAAATCCACTGGTAGAGATTTCTCAGCTTTAGTATATGCCTTTGAGAGGGGGGAAGTTCCTTTCATGATAAGTTCTTTGACCGCAGGTCTGTTATTATAGGTTCCCTCTTAACTGTTGAAACTTGAGATGTTAGAATCTTCACCTTTTGCTGCCTGCAACTGATAGCCAGTGCATGCCCTTGGAGGGTGTGGGGTAACTTGACTCAGTGTCTCCCAGGCTCTCCCCCCATTCCTTCCTCTCCCAGTGTGGTCACAGCTCCCATGGCATCCAGTTCACAGCAGGGGACTGGGGCCTCTGGCCTCTACCCTGCCCTCCTGATCTTTTTTGCTTGTTGCTAGGGGCAGGGGAGGAGGAATCAGCTAATCACTCACCAGCCTCCTTCTTGGTCAGATCCACTATCTGCATCTATCACCCAGGCCCTGGCCCAGGGCAAGGTGGGGATGGATCATCTGGAGCTCCACATCCACCATTACCCTCCAGAGTTTGTGCACTAGGGGGGAATCTTCTCTGCATTTATGGAGAGCAGCCCCAAAGCAATGCAGAGATCACCCCTTGGTTTTAAAATGCAGGTCTTCTGTTCCACAGAGGTTTCCCTGGAGCACTTCTCTGCCCAGGCCTTAGACTGGCTGCTCAGTTTGTCATAGGGTGCCAGGGTCAAGGGGTCAAGAAGGGCAGTGCCCTCCCCTGCAAGTACCACAGTCTCCAGATCTCAGGTCCCAGTGTTGGGGCCTTTCAGCTTAGTCTGGCCCTGGAGGGAGGGGCAGTGAGACTACTTTCCAGGTGGCTGCTCCCTGCCACTTCTTTGGGACTCTGCCTCTGGCTCCTTTGCTGAACTCTCTCTGTGGCCCTTGCTACCAGTGTCTGGCCTGATGCTTCAGTGGTAGGGCAGTGTCCAGCAATAGCAATCACTCTGGCAGCTTCTTCCCAGCAAGGGATTTGTTGATTTTAGAAAATGGCACTCACCTTCTATGTCCTGGGAAGAGTTGGGGTCTTAGCAGAGCAGCTGTGGTACCAGGCACATCACCAGGAGAGGCCTAGCCACTTGTTCCTGAGTCCCCACTCAGTCAGCCACTCACACTCCCACCTACACATAGACATGTATGCAAATTCATCCATACACTAACTTACACAGGATCTTGCGCAGTTCAACTGGTTCCTCTGCCATCTTTTCAAAGCCATAGAAGTTCATAAGAAGACATTATAAACAACTTTATGCCAATGAACTTGAAAATTTAGATAAAATTCCTAGATATAACCAACCACCAAAACCAACACAAGAAGAAATAAAAAGCCTGCATAGTACTGTAACATTAAAAAAATAGAATAGTCAATGAAAAGCCTTTCTCCAAAGGAAGCTCTAGGACCAAATGGATTCTCAGGTGAATTATCAGACATACAAAAAATAATAATAATGGCAATACTTCACACACTCTTCCAGGAACAAAAAAAGAGAGATCTCTACTCAATCCTCTGGACCTAGTAATTGGTCCAAGATGGTAAACATGATCCAAACTAAAACAACTACAGTTATTCCCTGGGATTAATGTATAGCTACAAGGGTACTGGGAAAAATGTTTTCTCTTTCCATTAGGTTTGAAAAACTGGGATGCCATGCTTCTACAAGTGAGAATGATGGAGTGATAGACAATCTTGATACCCTTGATTTCTAGTTCTTAATTTTTTGAGTTTAGGAACTGTCTAGCACCTAGGAGTCCTCCCCAAAATGGAAGCAAATACATTTTCTTATTTTGCTTACATCAGTTTGGATTGAATTTATATTACTTGTAAAAAGGAAAAAATCCTGATTAATGCAAGATTGTTACTGTCAGGAGACAATCCTCCATCCGTTTCTATTTCTGCATGTGTTGGGGACAGACATACTGACTTCCCTTTGTTCCTGTCTTTTCAAGAATGTTTGTACAGAGAATTGCCTTGGAGGATTGAGACAGGGTCTCCCTCCAGAGCAAAGGGAAAGGCATGATTACAGCCCATAAACGATATTCTGGTTTCCATAGTTCTGGACTCCTCTCCTGTAACACAACCTAATGCATGTGCAGGCATCTGTCTGAACTCATCCATGCCACTCCCAAGGGTTTTGTGGGGAAAAGAGAACGGATACAAATATGCTAATGATCATGCCACTTACCATGCTATCAGTAATAAAGCTTTTTGTTTCTGAGCCAGTAATCTTGTGTCTTTTACCAGCATTTATAAAATGGCGAAAGCTTATTTTGTAAGTTTTCAAGCAGGATAAAATCTCAGGCCCTTCCTAGTTCTTGACAATTTCCCCCTTGAGTTCCATTACCTGCTTTTATTGTCACAAACCACATTGTCACATTGCTAGAGCCATATTTGGCATATGTAAATCCACAATTTGACACAAGACAGCTTGAAACTTATTTCAATGAATATAAATTCTGTCCTTATTCTGCTGTTCCTCTGAATTGTTGAGAGAGATTGAATTTTTGAGAGAGAGAGCAACAGAGAGAAAGAGAAAGAGAGAGAGAGAAAGAGAGAGAGAGAAAGGGAAAAGGAAAGGCATTTATCCTTTTGCTGTTGCCTTTCCACACTATAAAATCTCATTGTGCAGAAATGCTTTGCTTGTATTCAATATTCATTCTTTCGATACATATTCACTGAGTCCCTACTGCTTATGAAATGGTGTGCTAGTTACAGAGCACTATAACACACAAAATAATGACAATGTGGCCTACATTTCTTCGGTGCTTACTAGGACCAAGCATATCTTGAGTATTTTACATGAGTTATCTCATTTAATCATTACCATAACCCTATAAGGTAGATATAATAATTCTCACTATATTACTGAGTAAGCAGTGTTGAAATGGAGGTTAATCTATTAAATAGTTCATCTATTAAATAGCTAAAAGCCCATGGACTAGAAACAGATAAAACTGAGTTTGAATTCTGACTCTTCCTGACTGGATATCCTTGACAAACTATACAATCTCTCATTCTCATTAACTTCCCTGTAAAACAGATAGCAGTACAAACTTTAGCAGTGAGTGAAATTATAAAATATTAAATTAGTGTTAATATTTGTTATGTATACTGTATACTAATATTAAATCAAAATTTAAAATATACTAAAGTTGTCTAAAAGTAATCCCAGAAATTCAATCTGGGTGGCCCTGGATGATAAACTAGCTGTATCCTTCTCCAGTGGGAGGGGCTATACCCAAATTCAGATATTTACAAGCACCAGGTGTTCCAGATGCTGAGATCCTTGCTTTCTCAGACAATTTCTGTAAGTAGCTGGGCTATTTACCCAGACTGTCTAGCACCCAAGTTGTCAGGATCTCCACTAATAAGGTTGGTTGTTTTCACACTTGTCCCTTAAGAAAGGAAGAATATTGTGGGAGGCTGGGGTGGGGGGGGGCGTGTTTTTGTGTCACCAAAGCACAAGCCCACGTTGTGAGCATGAGCACCTGCCGGGCAAAACTATCTGTGGGATGACTGAAGAAACGGGAATCATCCTTCTCTTGCATCTCTGAGGTCATACGTTTTTCCAATAGAGAGAGCCTATTTTATAACCTATAGGACATGCATTGTGGATTTAATTGCAAGTCATATTGCAGGACAAATACCGTACGGACTTTAGATAAGACTTAACTCTACCAAAAGGACTGCTGTATTATTCATAATAATAAAAACAGGGAACCAACCTTGCTGCCCATTGAAAATGGACTGTACAAAGAAAATGTGGTACATATACATGCCAAAATATTACACAGCCATACAAAAAGAACAGCATCATGGCCTTCTCAGCAACTTGGATGCAGTTGGAGACCATCATACTAAGTGAACTAGCACGGAAATAAAGAATTGTTCTCATTCACAAGTGGGCCCTGAATACTAGTTACATTGGCACAAGGATGGGATTGGCAGTCGCTGGGCACTGCTAGAGGAAGGAGGGAGGAAGGGAGGCGGGAGGCACGTGACAAAACAAAGGATACTTGGTCCACTACCAGGGCGGAGACCACCTAGAAGCCCAACTTTCACCCGCAGACAGCCTACTTATGTAGTAAATCCTCAACTTTAAAATAAACAAATAAATAAATAAACAAAAAAAGAATTAAGTGAGATAAAACCGTTTATGAGTTCACAGCATAGGGCCAGGCACAGTTGTTACTCCAGACCTGCTGGGATCACTGCCTTCCAACCTGGGCAACAGAGTGAGACCCTGACTTAAAAAAAAAATGCAGAATAAAAAGAAATGATCACTATACTTGGTATCTAGCAAATATTTATATGCTGAATGAATGAATAAATGAATGAACAGATGATTATACAAGCGAGACACGGAGCAGGCCTATTGGAAAGGGGAGTGTGGAAAAAATGGGCCCAGGATGAGAGGGCTTGAAGAGGGCACTTGGAATAGGGACCCACAAAAAGGGTCTGAACTCCAGAGAGGAACAACAAAGAATGACCCTGAGAATATGACTTGAGTTGTGGCGCTAAAAGCTAAGTCCATGCCTAACCCATGGAGGCTGTGAAGGTGATCGTGTTTGGGGTAAATGTCTTCACAGAAGAAGTAATTCAATTAAGACTCAAGATAACAACCTAGATTAGGGAGGATCCTAAATCCAACGACAAATGTCTTAAAAGAGAAGAGAACATTTTGGGAGGCAGAGGCGAGAGAATTACCTGAGCCCACGGATTCAAGATCAGCCTGGGCAACATGGTAAGACCTTTTCTCTATAATAAGCCAAAAAAATTAGCCCGTTGTGGTGGTACGCGCCTGTAGTTCCAGTTACTTGGAAGGCTGAGGTGGAAGGATCACCTGAGCCCAGCAGGTCAAGGCTGCGGTGGACATGAACGTGCCACTGCACTCCAGCCTGGACGACAGAGTGAGATTCCTCCTAAAAAAAAAAAAAAAGAAAAAAGATAGAGGGAGAAAGGGAGAAGACACAGAGACACTGGGGAAAAGGCCACAGGAAGATGGAAACAGAAGTTGGAGTTATGCTGCCACAAGGCCAAGGGGAACACCTGGAACCACCAGAAGGTAGGAGAGACAAGGAAGGATTCTCCCCTAAATTCTTCAGAGGGAGCATGACTCTGCCAACACCTTGATTTTGAACTCTTGATCTCCAGAACTGTAAGAGAATAAATCTCTTTTGTTTAAAGTCACCACATTTTGTTAATTTGTCATGACTATCCTAGCAAATGAATACAGGATGGTAACATCAGTGTGAAAAAAAGCAATTAGCCATTTATTTATTTATTTTGTTTTGAGTTGGAGTCTCACTCTGTCACCCAGACTGGAGTGCAGTGGCACGTTCCCAGCTACCACAGCCTTGACCTGAAAAACCCGGGCTTCATCCTGGACATGCTGTGTGGCCTTGAGCAAGTCACTTGGCCTTTTCTGGGCTGTTTGTTTCAGCAGCCTATGAGAAGGCAGGATGAAAACATCAGTGAGGCCTCTGTCCATTTCAAGGTTCTAAGAGTCCCTTTGATAGCTCTGTCCTGACCAGAAATGGACCCCCAATCTTGGTGAGGGCCACCATGACCCTGTGCAATGGACTAAGGTACGGCCTCCCTCGCTGAAGTGACTTCCAGCACCTAGCAGCTGGGCTTTCTCCATCTAGTGACTGAAATTGGGCCTTGGACTCAAACTTTTCAGAAGTGACACTTGGGTAGAGTGATCTCATCAGGTTCCTTTTCATTGAAAATTCGGCCAAAGGTATACAAGCACTACATGCAGAGGGGACCAGTTCTCACAGCGTAGAAGCTGTCATTTACAGTCTAGTTTCATCTTTGGATTTTCTGGCACTGGAAGAGCATCGCTGGACACTGCTTTGGGGGAGAGTGAGGTGATGTCTGCAAAGGCAAAGTCGGCCTCCACGCCCCGCCATCTTCAGAGACAGGCTTGGCAAAGAAAGCGTTTTCAGCTCAAAGAGTATTCCTTAGAAACAGGAGATTCGCTAGACCCATCCCACCCCCTTTAACCATCATTTTCATTTTTCTCTTTATTTTATGATCGAGATGTGGGGTACAAGTCCGGATTAGGTACATGACTAGTCTTTGTGTAGGTGAAATTTGGGCCTCCAACTGGTCCTCACTTCCCCTGGTTTAGAATCAGTTACCTTTTGTGATGACAGGTGCCCTCCCCACTTCTTCCTTCCCCTGGAAGGGTCCCGTGACTGCTGATCCTTCCTTTGTAGCATTGGGGTCAATGTTCGGGACCCACTTATGAGTGAGAACATGTGGCACTCAGTTCTTTGTTTCTGTGATAGATCACTAAGTGTGATGGACTCTAAATCCATCCAGTTTGCTGCAAAGTCTATAATTTTGTCCTTCTTTGTGGCTGCGTAATACTCCACCATGTATATGCACCACATTTTCTTCATCCAGTCCACTTTCGATGGGCAGCATGGTTGGTTCCATATTTTTGCCATTGCGAATAGTGTGGCAATAAACATGTGTGTGCAGCTTTTTTGTCGAATGATTTAAGTTCCTCCAGGTATATTCCCAGAAGGGGATTGCTGGGTCGTATGGAAGGTCAATTTCTAGTTTTTTAAAAAACCACCACACTGAACCATTGTTTTCCCAGCCAGCATTGGTAGGCCTTTTGCTAAAGGCATGGACCCTCTATTGAGATGAGATTTATTATTCCTGGTTTAGCAAAGAGAGTTCTGGGGCTCCATTTGGGGTAGAAACCACCATCCTTGGCCAACCCTCAAATCTTGAGATTGCTTCTAGCATTAGAGCATCTCACACAAATGTGCTCTGCTGGTCAAGGAGGCTGAGTCAGTTGCTGTCCTAGTCGGGACTGGGAGGCACCTGGAGGTCAAACCTCACCCTGCCTTCTGTGATTGCCAGGCACTGGACCAGGGGCTTGATCCCACCACCTGCACCCAGCACTCAGGAAAATACCACGCAATTAGGTTTGCTCATCTCATCTCTGTGTGGTAAGATCCACTGAGAGGTCTTCGAATATTCTACTTGAGAAAATAGAATTATAAATGCTGAAAAAAATTCCAGCATCTAAAAGGCAAACTTTTAAATTTGGCAGAAGCTTGAGAAGTTAAAAGAGGGAATATGCAGTGTCATTTAGGCTCCTGTCATTAGGTTCCCTCCTTGGGTTGCACAAACAACTTTTGCCCCATCGTCTACTCTGTAGGAGGGTCTCAGGAGGTCTAGAAGTTAAATACAAACACAAGTATTTACAGAGGAGGAGGCTGAGAAGGAAAGGCCTGAACACTGTGGTTTCTTGGAGAGGCTGGAGTTGTTATGTCTTAATGCTGCCTGCAGTAAAGAAATAGCTCTCATGGGGCTAGTCCCTGTGGTACACTTTGGGTAATGAAAATCATCTTTTAAGTGTAATTAGAACCAACACTTATTGAGAGTTCACTATATCCTTTTCACTGAAAACCATGCTTAGCTAGGCGGGGTGACTCATGCCTGTAATCCCAGCACTTTGAGAGATGAAGGTGAGAGGATAGCCTGAACCCATGGGTTCAAGACCAGTTTGAGCAACATGGTGAGACCTCGTCTTTACAATAAATCAAAAAATTAGCTGGGCGTGACAGTACATGCCTGTCGTTCCAGTTACTTGGAAGGCTGAGGTGGAAGAATCATCAAGCCAAGCCATCTGCTTACACACAGACTATCTCCTTAGCCCTCAAAAAATCTAAGCGAAGAAGATACTGTCATTACCAATCCTATCTTACTATGAGGGAAACTGAGGCATAGGGAGGGAAAATGACCTTCCCAAGGTCATCCAGTTAAAAGTAGAAAAATCGGGATTTGAAGCCAGTTGGCCTAGTCTAGTCTCATCTCCTCAATTCTCAGTAACAAGAGAGGGCACACCAAACCAATACCAAAGATGATAAATTTTACAAAATATTTCCAATTATTTTAAAAATATACCCCATCCCCCACACTTTCCAATAAGAAATGAAAATGTTTATTGGTGCGAGGGGGGAAAAAACATTTTTCCCTCAGCTCTCATGCCACAATGATGGGTTTTATTTCCCCCTCAAGCAAGCAATGGGTTCGGCAGCAGACACCGGCTGGGTGTCCTCCAACTTAATTCCAAAACTCTCTATCTAGAGAGAGCATCAGATCCCACAGGGTGAAGGCTCAGTCCCCAAGACTGCCTGTCACTTCCAATGCCAACCTCCAAGTCCCAGGTTGTTTCACCAATGCTTCTGAACAACTGGCTATAAATCAGGGTTCCCCCTGTTACCACATCCCGGGCTCTTTGGCTCTCGTGTAAACAGAAATTAACTCCAGGCCAAACAGAAACTTTATCAGTCAAGGTTTAATGGCCTTGTGGCTCCAGCAACACAAGGGAGCAACTTGCCAGAAAGTGATCCCAGAGCCAGTTCTCCAAAGGGCACCAATCTTGTCGTTGTAAGGAGGTTGAAGCAGGAAAAAGAGTGACATGTAAACATGTTAAGGTGGGGTTTTCTTTTCTTTTCTTTTCTTTTTTTTCTGAGTCAGAGTCTCACTCCATCGCCCAGGCTGGAGTGCAGTGGCGCTCATGGTCACTGCAGCCTTGACCTGCTGGGCTCCGGCGATCCTTCCACCTCAGCCTTCCTAGTAGCCGGAACTACAGGTGCCCACTACCACGCCCGGCTAATTTTTTGATTTCTTGTAGAGTCGAGGTCCGCCAAGGTGCTTGGGCTGGTCACAAACCCGCAGGCTCAGGCAATCTACTCGCCTCGGCCTCCCAAAGCGCTGGAATTACAGGCTAAGCCACTGAGCCCGGTCAAGGTGGGGTTTTCTCTGAGCCTGTATAGTGAGATGTCATGCTCTCACATGTGTCACGTGTGCAGAAAATGGCAGATGTGAGCCTCTCCTTGGGCAAAGATTATAGTATTACAATGAGATCATAATGAGGAAAAAGTCAATGAAAGGTCAGTGCTGGCGTCCATTTTATCACCAGGCAGCTGGATCTGGTTGGTTCCTATGACACTGGGCAGGGTGCGGCGCAAAATGTGTGGGCTCTTTGACTTGACACTGCAGTGAATTTCAGAGCAGCCAGCAAAGTTTGTTAAACTTCTGTTAGCAAAAGTACGAAAAGGAAAAGAAGGAGGTTCATGCCAGAAGGAGAACTGGCACAATGAGTTTCTCTTCTAAATAGAAAGTTTGGGCTCTTGCTCTTTATAAAAGCTTGATATAATTCCACAGTAATTGATATGCTAAAAGAGAGTGGAATATAGACATCCTCTGTGGAGAGATGCCATCTCTCTGCCTCTGGGAGGTGAGCTTTTCCCAGAATACACATTTTTTGTATGCCTCAAAGTCTCTTTTGACAGGAGGGAGACTGCCAGACTTAATATACAAGTTCATGGGCTAAAGGGTGGGATAATTAACATTTTTACACCCTTGAAGTTAAGAGGTGGAGTTGAGTCATTTTACTTTCAACAGGAAACTTGAAGGATTCTTAGTGAATATTATGCTAAACCATGAGCTGAAAAGTTGGGCTGTTCTATTCTTACATCTGATGGAATTTTCTATTGATTAGCTGCAGCGGTAAGGTTGACTAACAGGTCCACATTCCAGCCCACAGCCCAGGTCCAGCCTGCAAACAAGATGTCTGAATGCTTCCTAAAAGCTGCTTACAAGAAGTGTATCTGTCTCTGTCTAACACTAACCACCCTGCCTCACTTATCGGCTGGTGTCAGTCTCACTTCGGTGACCTGAAGGCCTTACTCAAGGAGATGACCAGTCAGGATTTACTTTTATGGTTAGGAATGCACCTGGTCAGCTAAGAGTGGAGGGGATCTCCCTCTCTGTGGCGTGACTTGGGTCAGCTTTGTTAGGTGGGTGGTGTGAGTAAAGCAAAGGTTTGCAGAGAAAGTAGAAAAGAAAAAGAGTTTATTCACTTCTCAAGGGAGAGAAGGGGCCAGACATTGAGAGAACAGTGTGGCCCTGAATCTTTGAGGTTGGGGGTTTATGAAGTTTTTCTACAGGGGTGCAGAAAAACATTCTTGGGTGGGATAACACAGGGGCTGTTGCCATGATAATAGGGTGGTGGGCTGTTTTTCATATTTGTGACTGCAGATAGATGGGTGGATCAGTCATGGGTGGTTAATCACAAAGTGTGGGTTGGTAGCTGGAAGACAAATTCTTGGAATAAAGATGTTAATTTTAACATCTTGTGACCCAGTAGAATGAGACTCACCTAGGGTTCTGGGAAACTGACTGTTCTTTGGGTAAAGAATTGTTTTGTATATTCTCAGCTAAACTTATTCAAGGTGACAAGAGAAGCTCCACGTTGGTCCTTTCAAGTTTGTTCATGGGGGTAAGAAGGTAGGGAAGGGACTACATCTGAATACGTGAGACCTAGTGAGATTTTTGACTATTAGTGTTTTCTTTTTGCGAGAACTGGAGTCCCTTCTCTATACTATCTCACTACAATCCTCTCCTCGGGTTCGGCTAGTTTACTAAGCGGCTCACAAAACTCAGGGAAACATTTACCAGCTTGTCATAGAAGGTATTACAAAGGATACAGATGAAGAAGGGTGAGACACAAACTCACACGTCCAAAATCAAAGGATGGACACAGAGACGTGGAGTGCAGCAGAAGCGAGACTTTAATGACAGTCTTGCAAGATCGGGTGTCTCATGGGCAGACACACCCAAGGTGGTTACAACAAGCCTTTTATTTTCTAATGTGCAGCCCTCTCCCCTGGTTCCTCATTGACTGAGTAATGCAGAGGTGACAATTTTTCCCAGACATTGCCTAAGCCATTTTTGGTACATATAAGACTAAAATAAGCACTTGTTGTTATTTGTTTGGAGGGTTTTAGCTTTTTTATTTTCAAGTAAGTTTTATTTCCCCAAGATGGGACTATTAGCACACCTCCCTTTGTTTTCTCTTTTGGTCATGTCGGCAAACCTTACTCCATTTTCTGGAAATGAATCGTTTATTGTCCTTCACAATTTCCTCCTCTTTTTAAAAAATCTACTTGATTCATTTTCACCAATTTGTACAGCCCCAAATTTTTGTAACTATAACAAGAGATGTTTAAACATAGGCAACCGTACCTTTTCATTTTTAAGACCATTTTTTAAACCAGTTCGTAAAAGGATTATTGATGCCAGAGTTTTTAGATAATTTATTCGCTAAAGTGGTAATTCCCTGTAAAGTCTTAGTGATAGTACCATTGGGGGCAGTATTCTTTGGAATAAAAGTACAATATTTTCTTCCCAATATAACACAGACTCCCCCTTTTTTGCTAACATTATGTCTAACATTGTTTGACTTTCCCAGGCCATCCTGCAGGTAGCATTCAATAGCCTAGCTACTTCTTGAAGAGCATCTCTAGTATAGTTTGTAAACTTTTGTTGGTTATAGTAAATATAATTAATCCAACTTATATTTTTGATGATGATAGACCACTAAAGCAAAGTGCTGATTTAAAACCTGCAACTGGGGGCGGGGGGCACACCTCATCAACAAGGGTACCTGCATAATGAACATTTGTATACCTAACCCTGAACTCTACCCCACATCTTTAAAATTAAAAATTATAAAAAGATCCCTCCCCCAAAAACAGGAAAAAAAAAGAAGTATGTTGCTTAATATCTGAGTACTGGTAGGTTTTACTTTTCGTCTTTTAGTAATTGATATCTTGATTAATTCCAGTATAGTCAGAAAATGTATTTTGAATGATTTTAAAACTTGTTTACTTTGTTAAAATTTATATTATGGTCCAGAATATGATCTATCTTGGTGAATGTTACATGCACACTTGAAAAGAATGTGGGTCGGGCTTGGTGGCTCAGCCTGTAATCCCGCGCTTTGGGAGGCCGAGGTGAGTGGATTGCCTGAGCCCATGGGTTCAAGACCCGCCTGGGCAACTTGGTGAGACCTCATCTCTACAATAAATCAAAAATTAGCTGGGCGTGGTAGCGCACGCCTGTAGCTCCAGCTACTTGGAAGGCTGAGGTGGAAAGATTGCCAGAGCCCAGCAGGTCGAGGCTGCAGTGGCCGGGAGCGGCCACTGC
>CAUYQG010220914.1:0-10241 GCA_963574415.1 Tarsius wallacei
CCTGTAGTTCCGGCTACTTGGAAGGCTGAGGTGGAAGGATCGCCGGAGCCCAGCAGGTCGAGGCTGCGGTGGCCGGGAGCGGCCACTGCACTCCAGTCTGGGTGACAGAGTGAGACTCCAACTCAAAAAAAAAAAAAAAAAAAAGAAATGTGTGAGAGAAGCCCTGGTCTGTTTGAGCAGCTCTGTGTGCATTTTTCTCTTTAGGCTAGACCTTACATTGAGGACTGCAGTCACTGAATTGGAAAACCTAAATGCAATGAGAGTAATCAGATTTCTGGGCAGCAGGGTTCAAGTGACAACACTCAACCACCAAAGGCAGAATGGGTGTGTTTATCTTAAAGGACAGTAGAATAGTCTGACTCACAGACATGTAAGGAGTAAAACAGGGAGACTGGGACATCTTCAGAAAGGGTCCCAGTACATAATAAGTAATGTGTACGGTTAATCTTTCTCCCAGTCTTTTTGAAAGGGACCTTTTGTTAGTGTGCCTCATTTATTAGATTAAGGACTTTTTTTTTTTAGTAGGAGTGTCACTCTGTCACCCAGCTGGAGTGCTGTGGCATGCTTACAGCACCCGCAGCTTCAACCTGTTGGGCTCAGGTGATCCTTCCACCTCAGTCTTCCAAGCAGCTGGAACCACGGGAGAGCGCCACCACATCCAGCTAATTTATTTTTTTTATTTATTGTAGAGAGGAGGTCTCATCAAATTGCCCAGGCTGGTCTTCAACCCCTGGCCTCAAGCAATCGTCTTGTCTCCGCCTCCCAAAGTGCTGTGATTACAGGCATGAATGACCATGCCCAGCAGTAACGACCTTTTAAAAGAGGCTTCACAAAGTGTTTAGCTAGCTTGTCCTTCTGCCTTCAGCTATTTGCAATCTCAGTAAGAAATCCTTTATCAGGCAAAATATTGATGCCTTGATCTTGAGCTTCCCAACCTCCAAAACCATGAGAAATAAATCTGTATTATTTATAAATTAACTAGTAGCAGATATAATGTTTAGCAACACAAAATTCATGAAGACAAAAATCAGGACCAGAGAAGTGGAATATTTTCTGTAACAAATACACAAAAGTGTGGAAGCTGCTTTGAAATTTAGTAATGGGCAGTGTTTGGAACAGTTCTGAAGTGTATGCTAAAAAAAGTTTGTTCTGCCATAAATGGAGTATTAAGGGCAATTATGATGAGGGCTCAGAAGAAGAAGAAGAAAAAAAGCTAGAGAAGAAGCCTATTCTTCTTAAAGATTACTTAAGTGGCTGTGACCAGAATACTGGTAAAAATATGAATATTGAAGACTATTCTGATGAGGTCAGATGGAAATGAGGAACAAGGTATTAGAAATTAGAGGAAAGGCCATCCTTGTCATAAAGTGGCAAACAACAACAACAACAACAACAAAAACAAACAAAAAATGCATTAGGTCCGTTTCATCCTTGGAAAGTCACACGTACCCTGATATCTGTTATGCAATTATTATTCTGACAAATGCTTTTTCCTCCATTTCTGTCAACAACTTCCACCAGAAGCAGTTTGCTTTCATCTGGAAAGACCAGAAATGTATCTTCACTGTCCTGTATGTTAAGTATCTGGTCCGATGTCAAAATTTTGTTCACAGGTATCTTGATCATTTTTCCTTTTACAAATATATTGCATTGGCCCAGTACACTGATAGAATTATGCTGAATGACCCTAGTAATTACTTACTAGGTAATTCTAGATTTATTCTAGATTTATTGGTAACATATCTGTGTATCAAAAGGTGGGAAATAATTCTGACCAAAATTCTGTGGCTTTCTATCCCAGTGAAATTTCTAGGAATTTAGTAGTGTGGGGTATGTTGAGATATCTTTTTCTAAGGTAAAAGATAAATTGTTGCATCTGCTTTCTCACTCTACAACCAAAATAAAAAAAGTAAAACACCTATTAGGCTTCTGGATTTTGAAGAAAACATTTTGCCTATTTATATATGTTATTCCAGCCCATTTTCTGAGTGACCCAAAGTGCTGCTAGTTTTCAGTGTGAACCAGAACCAGAGAAGGCTCTACAAGAGATCCAGCCTGTTTTGAAAGTGGCTCTGCCTTTGTGTCATATGATACAGCGGATCCAATGATGCTTTGAGTGTCATTGGCAAACAAAATTGCTTTTTATAACTTTTAGCATTGCTTGATAGTTCAATTGCAGCATGGAACCTTGGGATTTTGAAGCACATTTCTGCAATTATTCACAGACAACTACTCCATCTTCAAGAAAAAGCACTCGACCTGCAATGAGTTGTAGAAGAGATTTGATACGTAACCGTGGACCGCCAAGTTACCATACAACTTGAGCATCCCATATAGATCTGGGTGTTATCTGATGCACAAAGACGTGAAGCTAGACAAGCACAGCAATACTATATCATCAAATGAAAGTGGCATCTACATGATTGTGTTTGAGCAGAACCTAACATCACAATTATATCACATAAAGAAGTGGCCCAAAGGCTCATGGTTTCCACTCTGGCTATATCACCTTCTCTCTTCCACATCACACTTGTGGCCTTGTGGGGAGCTCTCTATAATCAGTTTCCAGAAAAAAAGGAATACTAAGGTCTTTCTTGCAAATGTTTCTGTACAATATACAGGTGACACCTGAAAACTGATGGCAGTAGTGCTACAGCCTCTTTTTGGAACATCCCTGAGGACAGAGGGGAGAGAAAATACTCTCATGGGCAAGACTTCAAGCAGTACACCCAGTTCTTCATTTTTCTTGAAAGAAGAAATGGCAAAATGTGCAGTTATATACAAATTTATAAACTATGGCCAGTGTTTTGGCTGGATGTTCATAGACTTTAAAGAAACATGCACTGCAAATTATTGACAATGAAATTTAGGGAAGACACATATGGATATGAATATATGTCTGAATGAACAACAACATGTAAAGATATTTGAGTGCCATGTGAATGTTCAAAACTTAGTGGAGGAGGATTTTGATAATCAAGTGGATAGGACCTCTTTTATAGATGCAAGTCAGTCTCTTTCCCCATCTCCCACTGCCTTTGCTCAATAGGCTAATGAACTAAGTGGCAGTGGTAGTATGTTATGCCTGGACTCAGCAACGTGAACTTGCATTCACCAAAACCAACCTGGCTATAGTTACCACTGAGTACTCAATCTGCCAATAGCAGAGACCAGCACTGAGTCTCTGATATGGAGCCATTTTCAAGGTTGATTAACTAGATAGCTAGTGGCAAACTGTCCTCACTGGATCACTTTCATCATGTAAAAGACAATGCTTAATACAAGAATAGATACTTACTCTAAATACAGATTTGCCTTCCTTGCACACAACACTTCTGTTTAAACTACACTCCATGTACTTACAGAATGCATTTTCCCTTTTTTCCTGTATCTGTTTTCTTTCCTTTTTATATTTTTAAATTTAATTTTAGAATTATGTGATATAAATGAGCCATAAGGAAGAAGCGTGAAAGGAAGATGCGTGAAAGTGAATTCTGGGCTTTGAGCTGTCCCCTTCTCCTTCTGATAGCAGACCAGGTACCCAGTGTGTTGCTACCTGCCACCTCCCTCCCTCCCTCTCTCCTCTAAACAGCGTCCAGCATCTGCCCATCCCACCTTTGTGCTCATGTGACCAGTGATCAGGGCCTGCTTATGAGTGAGGACATGTAGTATTCAGTTTTTTGTTTGACAGTTCACTTATATGATAGTCTCCAGCTGCCTCCATGTTGCTGAGAAGGCTGATTTTGTTCTTCTTTATGGTTGCATAATATTCCATCACGTATATGTACCATATTTTCTTTATCCAGTCCACTTTTGATGGGCATCTGGATTGGTTCCATATTTTTGATATTGTGAATAGTTCTGCAATAAACATAAATGTTTAGGTGTCATTTTGGTGGAGCAATGTATGTTTCACTGGGCAGATTTTAAGAATAGGATTTACTGGATTATGTGAAAGTCCAATTTTTAGTTCTTTGAGAAATTGCCACACTGCTTTCCACAAAGGTTTAACTAGCTTACATTCCCACCAACAGGGTAGAAGCATTCCCCTTTCTCTGAAGCCACCCTGGCATCTGTTTTTGTTGTTGTTTTTGTTTTTGTTTTTGTTTTACTTTTTAATGATAGCCATCCTTACCAGTGTTATGTGGTATCTCTTTGTAGTTTTTACTTGCATAGACTGCCTTTTGTACTATTGAGGTGTTTCATACAGCCTTGCTCCTGACCAAGAACCTCACTTCACAGCAAATGAAGTGTGACCATAGACCCATGCTTATGGAATCCACCTGGCTTATCATGTTTCTTATCATCTTGCAGCAGCTTGTTTGATAGAATGGTGAAATGACTTTCTGATGACTCAGTTACAATGTCACCTAAGTAGCAATACCTTACAGGGTTGAGACAAGGTTTCTCAGAGTGCTATGTAATCTGATTTACTAATCTATATATGGTGAAATTTCTTTCATAGCTAGCATTCACAGGTGCAGATTTTTTTTTTTTCTTTGAGTTGGAGTTTCACTTTGTCTCCCAGACTGGAGTGCATTGGCCGCTCCCGGCCACCACAGCCTCGAACTGTTGGGCTTCGGCGATCCCTCCGCCTCAGCCTTCCAAGTAGCTGGAACTACAGGTGCGCACTATCACACCCGGCTAATTTTTTTGATTTATTGTAGAGATAAGGCCTCACCAAGTTGCCCAGGCGGGTCTCGAACCCGCAGGCTCAGGCAATTCACTCACCTCAGCCTTCCAAGGCGCAGGATTACAGGTTGAGCCACCGAACCCAGCTAGGTGCAGATATTAAGGGGTAGAAATGGGAGTGGCACCACTCATTATTACCCCTAGTGACCTACTAGTACCAGTTTTTAAATTTCTATTTCCACAAGGGGTTTTGCTTGCCTACAGGTCTTAATTTCAAAAGCAGGAATGCTTCTACCAGAAGACACAATACTGATATGATTGAACTTGAAGGTAACACTATTGCCCAGCTACTTTGGACTCCTTATGCTTCTGAATCATTAAGCAAAAGTGAGATATTCTGCTGGATTGGATGATTGATGCTGATTACCAGAGGGGCATTGTACTGTGACCCCAAAACGGAGTTAAGGAAAAATAAGGAATACAGAAGATCCTTTAGGGTTTCTCTTACTATTACCTTGCCCTGTGATTAAGGTCAATGACAAACTAGAACTAACCAATCTAGGAAGGAATACTAATGACCAAAATTCTATAGAAATGAAGATTTTGGTCACTGCACCAGGTAAAGAACCATGACCACCTGAGGTGCTTGCTGAAGGCAAAGGAAATACAGAATGGGTAAATGGAAGATAGTAGTTATCAATACCAGTCAGGAACAAATGATCAGATATATAAATGAGTATTGAAATTGTTATGAGTATTTCTTCCTTATTTTTATGACTATATATATATCTTATGTATGTTTGTTTTCTTCTCTTCCTTATTTCCTTATGTAACATCTTCCATATTTAAATATGTATTGATTTTATATGATAGTACTTAAGTATTACCCATTTTACATTATATATTTAATTTATGGGAAGAGTAAACACTGCTTGAGAACTTTACCTTCTTACTGGAGAAGGAATTACTGTGTTTTTGTTTTATGAAAGATAATTGTATCATATTGGGCAGAATTATAATCTTGTTATTGTCTTTATTTGGACATTAAATATAGTTTAAGAAAATACATATGGTGCCAAGCTTATAAGGAGTGAATTACTAATAGTTAATGTTACGTATTAACTTGAACACAATGTGGCAGATATTAAGTTAAACATTATTTGGCATGTGTCCGTGAGGGTGTCTCTGGATTAGATTAACATTTGAAATAGTGGATTGAGTAAAGCTGGTTGCCTTCCCAAATGTGGGTGGGCATCATATAAACTCATGGGGGCCTGAATAGATTAAAATGGTTGAGAAAGAGAGAATTTGTTTTCTCTACCTATTTTCTTTTTTTTTTTTTTTGAGTTGGAGTCTCACTCTGGCGCCCAGACTGGAGCGCAGTGGCCGCTCCCGGCCACTGCAGCCTTGACCTGCTGGGCTCCAGCGATCCTTCCGCCTCAGCCTTCCAAGTAGCTGGAACTACAGGTGCACGCTACCACACCCGGCTAATTTTTTGATTTATTGTAGAGATGAGGTCTCGCCAAGTTGCCCAGGTGGGTCTTGAACCCGCGGGTTCAGGCATCCACTCACCTCAGCCTCCCAAGGCACGGGATTACAGGCTGAGCCACCGAGCCCAGCTTCTCTGCCTATTTTTTATCTGGGATTTTCTTTTCCCTTTGTCTCCATATTCTTACTTGAAGTGAAACTTACACTTCTTACTCTCACAGCTCTCAGGCTTCTGGACGTGGACTGGAGCTATACCCCCAACTTCCTTGGGTATTCAGCTTGCTGACTGCAGATCTTTAGACTTCTCAGTTTTTATAAAAGCATGAGACAATTTCTTATAATAAATTGCATGCTCTCTCTCTCTCTATGACATGTATATATATATATATACATATATATATATATATTCCCTACACAATATACATGGAAATGTAATTCCCATCATGATGATATAAGACCTTTTTAGATGATATGAGAACTTTTGTGAAGTAATTAAGTCATGAAGGTTATGCCCTTAAGAAAGAATTAGCGCGTTACAAATAATTAGGAGGGAACTAGCTTAGGTTCTTTTTTGCTCTTCTGCTTTCCACTATGCAAATGCTTAGCATTATCTCCTCCAGAATATGCAGCAAGAAGACTCTCACCAAATACCAAGTGCTGGAGCCTTAATTTTTCATTTCCCAACCTCTAGAATGGTGAGAAATAAATTTGTATTATCTATAAAGTATCTAGTTCGTAGTAATTCATTATAGTGTCCCAAAAGACCTAAGACAGCCTCATTGCAAAAAGTTGCCCTTTTTACACCAGACTTGTTATATAGCTAACATATCGTAGTCCCTGAAGGGGTTGTAGTCAAAGATACAGCATCACTACCACCATCAGCCCACAGCCAACCATGTTCTTATGTATTTCTGCATTCCTAATCCAAGCACCGTTATTTGGAAGCCGATTTATCTGGCACTATTAACAGAGGTCTTCGTCATGTGCTTTTGCTGTGACATTCTTATCAGGGAAAGAAGCTTCTTGAAGACACTTTTTCACACTGTGACTCAGTACTTAATATTTTTTCTCTTACATCCCGTCCCCATCTCCCTTCCCCTGATCCCTGGGTCTGTGCAACTGCAGGAATTTTTTGTTTGGGGCACCTTAGCCAGTGAGAAAACTCTCACATTTATGCTAATTTATCTGACCTCAACCCTTGAATTTCCTATTCCATGGAGACAAAAATGAAACATAAATATTTGTTCTTTGTCTGGTTTAACCTCCTGCTTATACTATAGTAATATGTTAACAAATACTTGATTATTACTTTTATTTTGTCATATTGTCAGCCCATCTCTCAGCTGAGCTTCTGAAATCGAATTTCTTATGGAAGCGAAGATAGATTCTAAAATTAGAGTTCAGTGATAGTTGCAGAATTCTGTGAATATACTAGAAAACATTGAACATATACTTTGATAAGATAATTGTCCTGTATGCAAAATATATTGTAATGTAGTTTTTAAATATATACTAGGCATATTTTTGAGGGATTTGGGGTGTTCAAATCACAGAAATATATTGTTTCACAGTTTTTGTGCCTGAAAGTTCATTTTACTAATTATATTTGTAATGCTCTTATTTCCATTAAAAAAAATCACATATTGAACTTCTGAAAGTTAGGGAATATCTTTTTAGAGAACTCAATTTAGCATAAAGCAGTTTGCCAAAATCACATCTAAAGACCACTGAGTACCACTCTTGAGGGAGATTGTTAAAAGCCCAAACCTTACTTTCATGAAATATACCTTTGTAACATGTCTTCATATGTACCCCATGATTCTAAAATTTAAAAAAGGAAAAAAAGAAACACAAAAAGTCCCAAATTTTGTTATCTAAATAATCCTAATCAGGTACAGGTAAGATTCTGCGTGTGGCCAATCCTAGGGCAAAACTTTGCTCCATCTACAGACCTGTAAAATAAGAAAACAAGTTATCTGCCGCCAAAATGTAATGGTGGGCTATATCTAAGATATATATTCTAACTGCACAATGGAGAAATACAAAGGAAATAAAAAGGTAACAGGTTCCAAGCAAATCTGAATCTTAGTAGGTAAAATTCTATTAGATTTAAATGACTGAAAATAATTTTATGTGACTTGATGTTCTGTCCTCTGGGCCCATTGAGGTGGTAACCCTATTCTCTTGGCTCACTGAAGTTCCCTTCTTCTTGCCTTACCAAAGTTGTGGTTCTACCCTCTCAGCTTAGAATGTGTAGGTCCTACCCTCTCCGTCTAAAGATGTTCTGTTGGTTCAGGCCTCTACCGCTATGATTTTTCCTTTGAGGTCTTTTCTTTTTTATTTTATTCCATTTCCATCTTTTTTAGTCCAGTCAAATAGCATTTTCATTCTTACAAAATTCTCAAAAACATTGTTGGTATCCCATGCAATTAATGGGGTTTCAGACCATCAGACAACAGGGTCATTCTGAAATCTTTTCTGAATAACCACATCTCTATTCCCAATTTCTGCTGAAACATTTGTTCATCTGTGAGTCACATGCCCACTTTCTTTAGCACATAATTTTCCACCAATATACTTGGTTTTCTTTTCAAACCATGCTATCTAGATATGCTGATAATTTTCTAAATCATAATATGCTGTTCCTTTTTGCTTAGGAGTTTATTTCTCAATTTATCTCTTTTCTTTCTTATTTTACTACAAATAGTGCCTTAGTGATCTTGAGCTGCCATAACATATACCAGAGATTGTGTGGTTTACACAACATAAATGTACTATTTTATAGTTCCGGAGGCTAGAAATCTAAACTCAAGGTATTAGCAGATCCATGTTTCTTTCAAAATCAGTAGGTGAGAATCCTTTCTTGTTTCTTTTTAGCTTCTTGTGTTTGTTATCAATCCTTGGTGTTCCTTGACTTGAAGATGCTGCATTTTTATCTTGTCTCTGTCATCAAATATCACTCTTCTATTGTGTGTTTGTGTCTGTATTTCCTCTCTTTTTATAAGATCACTAGTCAGATTAGATTAAGAGCCTAACTACAGTATGAACTCATCTTTACTAATTACACCTACGGCAACTATTTTCGAATAAGGTCACATTCTGAGATACTAGAGATTAGGACTTCAACACACCTTTTTGAAAGATACAATGTTACTCAAAACATCAAATTTACATTTTTCAAATATCTTTCTCAAATATTGTTAATATGTGGATTAATTATGTAAGACAATATATAGTGTGTTTCCATCAAAGTATTTTGCTGAGATTAAAATTAAGTGCAGGATTCAAATATTTCATAACACCTTTAATTCAAGATAATCCTCTTAAGATAGCTGAATAAACCAAGAAAGTGTTAAATATATTATTTAGATTTCCCAGGACAAAAAAGTCTAAGCAAATATCAAACTCCAATTACTAGGTCTATTTTCTGAAAATTGACTTAGAAATTCTGAAATTATTATGAATATTATGAATTATTCTGAAATATTATGAATATCTGTAATATTATAGAGCTAAGGAAGTAAATATATTTGGTTAATTGCAGCCAGGCTTCACATTATTGAAAAGGAGAGTTCTCTGTCAATACATAAAGGGGAAAAATCATAGACTTGACTTTACTTGCTGTATTTGAATTGGAGGTATTACTGGTTACTCAGTTACTCATGGTTTTATAGGTAGAGATACTGAAAGAATATAGATTGTGCATGTGTGCTGCAGAAATGCATGCATGTTGTTATGCATATTTGAGTATAGCACAACTAAACCGGGTTTTTGCTTGATGTTTCATAAGGCCAGGACCCTTGTCTTAAGGCTCAAGGAGAAAATAACAAAAACATAACAAGCAAGCAAAAATATTCTAGCTTTATTGAAGTTATAGATAGTAATTAGTTCCTTGTGACTATATAATTGAACTCTTAGTTTTTCTGGACAATGGTTCCTCTTATTATTATATTACCAACATCATTCTTCTCAGAGCTGAGAATGACAATACAGAAATTCATATGGAGCCAAAAAAAGCACACATAGCCAAAACAATCCTTAGCAAAAAAAACAAAGTGGGTGGAAGGAATCACACTTCCAACTTTAAACTTTATTATAAGGCTACAATAATCAAAACAGCC
>CAUYQG010220917.1:62-26964 GCA_963574415.1 Tarsius wallacei
AGTGAGACTCCAACTCAAAAAAAAAAAAAAAAGAAAAAGAAACAATGATAATGGATATCATTCTAAAAATTATGACACCCAATAACCAGAAATTATCTTCGCCCCAACAAGAGCCTAGACAAGCTAACTTACATGCACAGACGTCTAAAACAAGTGTCCGCTGCACAATACCTTGGGAACATCCACAACACAGATGTTCTTTGACTCTTATATAAGTGACAATTTACATAAGGTGGCAGGCAGCCTTTAATGGAAAACATCACCATAACTACTGTCTTTCTCCTAAATATTAGTCCTGACCATGTTGTCACTCTAAGAGTCACACTAATTTTCTCATACCTCGGCTTGGTTAGTAGTTTCCCTGTTTATTTTATCACAAAATCATTTGAGCCATGTTCTACATGCATTAATTATTGGAGACAATGCAAATCCAAAGCAATCATGCTTATGAAGAGAAAGCATTCTGTGCTTATCACTTCTGCTCACATTCCTTCGCCACTGGTGCAGTTAGTCAAGCACTGGCTATTTTTAAAATTTTTGTCCTGAAGTTTTCCCGCAGAAATGAATTGACTGCCAAAAGTTCTCTGCCATAGAGGTGGGACGAGCTTCTATAAATAAGTGTGGAAACACATGTTACATTCCCCCTGAGTGTTGCTGTAACAGGTTTTATTTCCCCTCTGTGCCTGCCTTGTGGCCTTGTGTTATTTGAGTGTCAAATGTTCCTGCAACCATTGTGTGGCCTGGATTCCAGCCAAGCTCCCTGGGCAATGCCCGGTCAGTGCTCACTCATCCTCTCTACCTTCCTTAAAGAAGTTTGAAAGTGGCATAACCACCTGAGGGAGAAAGAGAAGGCCTCCCATCTCTTAATAAGGGCAGCCAGACTTAAAGAACATGAGCAACTATTCCACTCACCCCCACCCATTGTCATTTTTGAAAATAAGGACGAGGGTGACTAATGGTGATGGTTCACTTGCAAGTGCTGAGCCCTCACTTAGTTAAATTATCTCCTATAATTCTCCCAACAAACCTACAAGGTGGACATAATTATACTCGCATCATAGGTGAGGAAAGTATGGTTTAAATATTGTATGTTTCCTGAAATCATGTAACTGGGAAGTGACACAGTCAGCATGCAAACCCAGCTCCATCTGACCACAAAGTCTAGGCTATTCACCACTGAGCCATGGATTTTATTTTGGATTATTAGAGAATCTATGAAACCGGAGGAGGCGAGTTGTTAAATTCACATCTAGGTTTTCATTTCATCACCTGACTCTGGGGGAAAAAAAATCCTCCTTTTCTCCACCTCTGAACATTTAAAAGGAAAAAGCAATGAAATACACCATTATCATAGGTTTATTTCACGTCTTTAAAAATAATCATCTTGCCAGATGTGGTGGCTCACGCCTATAATTCCAGCACTTTGGGAAGAAGTGAGAGGTTTACCTGAGTTCAGGTGTTCGTGACTACCCTGGGCAACTTGGCAAGATCTCGTCTCTACAATAAATCAAAAAATTAGCTGGGCATGGTGGCGTGTGCCTGTAGTTTCAGCTACTTGGAAAGCTGAGGTGGAAGGATCGCCTAAGCCCAGCAGGTCAAGGCTGTGGTGGCCGTGAGCGTGCCACTGCATTCCAGCCTGAGTGACAGAATGAGACTCCAACTCAAAAAAATAAAATAAAAGAATCATCTTGGCATACTAAGCAAAAAGTTAAAATAGCATTACTCAGTGGCTCCCAGTTTTTGTGCTTATTTTCTCTTTGCTTTGGCTTTGTATCTTTTTTTTTTTTTTGAGTTGGAATCTCACTCCGTCACCCAGACTGGAGTGCAGTGGCCGCTCCCGGCCACAGCAGCCTCGACCTGCTGGGCTCCGGCGATCCTTCCGCCTCAGCCATCCAAGTAGCTGGAACTACAGGCACACGCTACCAAGCCCAGCTAATTTTTTTTTTATTATGGTATTGTGGGGTCCATTTAGGGGTTAGGCATACCAAGATGCTTCGTTCAGGCACCCTTGATGATAAGAGGTGTCTCCCCACTGGCTAATTTTTGAATTATTGTAAAGATGAGGTCTCGCCAAGTTGCCCAGGTGGGTCTCGAAGCCATGGGCTCGGCAATCCACTCACCTCAGCCTCCAAAGGCGCGTGATTACAGGCTGAGCCACCGAGCCCAGCTGCTTTGTTTCATTTTAACATAAAGAAAATTCAAATGAGAGGCTGATTTGTTTTCAGCACAAAGATGCACGTTCCTTATTCAGCCATATTTGGGCCTGACATGTTATAGGCCAAAGAGAATTTTACAAAAGATGCAACATTTAAATGTGATGCTGTTTACAAAGGCATAAAACACTGAACAGATGACTGCTGAGCAGTGAGATGTGGGAACCAGAAAACCAAGGGAGATTTACAGGAAAATATGGAGCCAGAAGACAAAGGCTGAGGAGGGGTGGAAGGATGAGCTCAAGACATGGAAGTTTTTTTAAAAAAGAAAGAAAATGTAATGATGGGGGCGCTACTGGAAAAAAAAACAAGGAGCATAAGCTAGGATCAGCCCACCAGGTGACAATAAGAAATGCAATTTTTTTCCTAAGACTAAAACTATCCCTGTATTAATTACCTCATTCTGTGGAAAACTTTGTGGCTACAGAAGATATCAGGGTGCAGGGTGTTGAGAGTTGAGATGAAATGATTATATATACGAATATATGTTCAACTATCCTGAAGTGTCCTCAGAATCTCCTGTATTTATTTTCATGAGGAGCTTAGATGGTACCATGAGAGTCAAAAGGTGTTTCCCATCTACATTTTGACTTACTATGCACAGAGATGCCGATGTCCTATGTTTCAAGCAAAGCTTTCCCAGATACAATCAGATATGCAACAGAACGTCACAGGAGGGCAACCCCCTGGGGTCCCCTCCCACTGTGGGAGCCTGTCTGCCCTCTCAATAAATCCTGGGTTTTTTTTAGTTTTTGTAAAAAAATTTCATTTTTTATTTTAACCTGGGGGGCTGTACCTGATTAAAAAAAAAAAAAAAAAGCTTCACAGGAAACACAAAGATACAAGAGAGAGCCGGGCTCAGTGGCTCAGCCTGTAATCCCGCGCTTTGGGAGGCTGAGGTGAGTGGATTGCCTGAGCCCGCGGGTTCGAGACCCGCCTGGGCAAATTGGCGAGACCTCATCTCTACAATAAATCAAAAAATTAGCCGGGTGTGGTAGCGCACCTGTAGTTCCAGCTACCTGTAAGACTGAGGCGGAAGGATCGCCGGAGCCCAGCAGGTCGGGGCTGCGGTGGCCGGGAGCGGCCACTGCACTCCAGTCTGGGCGACTGAGTGAGACTCCAACTCAAAAAAAAAAAAAAAAAAAGATACAAGAGAGGATCCAAAACACAATGGCAGATGCACACTGTTGTATTTCTTAAGGAAGGGACTTCAGGGGACCTTGGGACCACAAATGTGTTGCTATGTTTGAACACAATTCATTACAATTATGTGGGAATAAGGGATGCTAAAGTCTGTTTATTTTTTAATGTTTAATTTTTTATTTTGAGTTGGAGTCTCACTCTGTCGCCCAGACTGGAGTGCAGTGGCTGCTCCCGGCCACCGCAGCCTCGACCTGCTGGGCTCCGGCGATCCTTCCGCTTCAGCCTTCCAAGTAGCTGGAACTACAGGCGTGCGCTACCACGCCCAGCTAATTTTCTTTTTGTTTGTTGTAGAGATGAGGTCTCACCAAGTTGCCCAGGTGGGTCTTGAACCCACGGGCTCAGGCAATCCACTCACCTCGGCCTCCCAAAGCGCTGGGATTACAGGCTGCGCCACCGAGCCTGGCCAAGCCTGTTTATTTTGTAATCGGTCCGTAAAATACTCATTATTGATGTTTGCTTCTGAGCTTCCCAAACAGAATAAAGCCATGTGCCCCACCCCCTTCTGTCTCTCCATCAGGTATTTCTCAAGAGGTCAGGAAAGGAAAATAGCTATTGTTATCCCAACAGCGCCTACATGGAGGTGGAGACAGATGGGTCTTCTGTGACATCAGCAGCACCGGTGGTCAAGGCTTCCTTCAGCCCTCAGGAGTGCGGGGGATGGGAGCAACAGTGGCTTTGCAAACATGGGGCTGGGCATCTGTCCCTTCTAGATCTGGGAACACTCCAGATAAACTACCAGGCTCCCAGGGATGGAGGGCCAGGGGAGGGAGAGGGCAGCAGGGAAGGTTCTTGTCTCCCTTTCACCCTCCTGTGCTGCCAACTATGCTTGAAACAGGTTTTTGTGCCCCACCCCCCCATAATCAGCAAGCACCCTGCTAATTCCCAGTTGGCTGGATCCTACTTTCTGTCTTTGCTTGGACGATTTCAGACATATATTCTTCTTGGTCAGAGGAAAGTAAATAGGATATTGACCCACTGTGGCCAGGAACTACGACAGCAGTAGTCTTGGTTCTGACCCCGATGCCTAGATACTTCCTTCCTTCCCTCCTTACTTCCTTTCTAATGAATTGCTGTGCTTTTAGAGAGAGAGCAAAGCTTACAAAATATCAGTCACAAATATCCTAGCATAAGCAAGACACACATCCTGGTAGTGTAATGTGCCATTGCATGGGTCTAAAGAATTAAAAGGCACTAAAAGTCTACTAAATATTTCTGGTTTCCTCCGCCATGAAATTTTGGTAAGCCAGGCTCTCCACCAGGGAATCCAATTCTGCTTACCCAATCCTTGGTTTCTTTTAACTTAATGCCTACTCATAATAGGTGCTCAGTAAATGTTTTCTCAGATTTAATCAAATATTTAATTGCTTTTATGTTCACATGATAATTTGAAAGTAAATAATTTGGAAAGCAGTATGCATGTTCTCCTCCACCTTGAAGAAGAAATATACATCATGATTTGTATTTAAAAGAATCTTCCTCTTTACCTTTCTTTAACGACTGGAAAAGAACGCCTAATAATCTGAAATTGTACTTTCACTGATAATTTCTGGTTCAATAAATTATGGATTATCTATGAGGAAGAAGATATGACTAAAAAAATAAGTCTTAATGCCACAATGGTTCTAAACATAGCAACCTACTTTTCATTGTCTTTCAGTTCACCATGAACGTCCATATTGTTTGAAAGTTATACCAAACAATAGCCTTTGCACTCAAGATCCAGAAACTATTAGCTTCATCAGTCTTTGAAATTATTACATCATAGATAATATGACTCTTACTTAGATAAACATTTTGTTTGGTCACTTTTTAACCTGAAAAATGCAAGTGAAAAATACCTCATTTCTTCAAAATACAAAAGATTATCAGAGATTACTATGCACACCTGTATGGAACAAACTCAAAAACCTAAATGAAGTGCAAGAATTTCTGACATCACACACCCTCTCAATGTTGAAATAAGAAGAAACTGAGACCCTAACTAGACGAATAACAAGCCAGGAAATTGACTCTGTCATAAGAAAACTACCTACAAAAAAAAAGCCCTGGACCAGACAGCTTTCCAGCGAAATTCTACAAAACATACAAAGAGGAGCTGATACCAATCCTACTGAAAGTATTCCAGGCAACTAAGAAAGAAAGAACTTTCCCCAAATCATTTTATGAGGCTAACATCACACTGATACCCAAACCAGTTAAAGATCCAACAAAGAAAGAGACCTACAGGCCAATATCCCTGATGAACATAGATGCAAAAATTCTCAACAACATTCTAGCAAATCAGATCCAACAACAAATCTCAAAAAGTATCCACCATGACCAAGTAGGTTTCATCCCCATGATGTAGGGCTGGTTCAACATCTGCAAGACCATAAATGCAACTCAATACATCAGCAGATGTAAAAACAAGAATCACACGATTACATCATTAGATGAAGAAAAAGCTTTCAACAAAATCCAGAATGCCTTTTTGATAAAACCCTTGAACATCTAGGCATAGAGGGAACATACCTCAAAATAGTAAGAGCCATCTATGATAAACCCTGAGCCAACATATTGCTAAATGGACAGAAATTGGAAGCATTTCCCCTGAATATCAGAACAGGACAAGGCTGTTCATTCTCACCCCTCCTGTTCAACATAGTGTTGGAAGTACTAGCTAGAGCAATCAGACAAGACAAGGAAATCAAGTGTATCTAAATAGGAAAAGAGGAAGTCAAGTTATCCTTCTTTGCCGACGATATGATCCTGTACCTTGAAAACCCAAGACAATCTGTCAAAAATCTCCTTGCACAAATAAAGGACTTTGGCAAAGTCTCAGGGCACAGAACCAACATGCAAAAGACAGTCGCATTTTTATGCACCAACAACAAACAGGCAGAGAACCAAATAAAAAGCACAATCCCATTCACAATAGCTACAAAAAGAAAAGAAAAGAAAAATACCTTGGCATCTTCCTATCTAGAGAAGTGAAAGACATTTACAATGAAAACTACAAAACACTGCTCAAAGAATTCAAAGAAATCACAAACAAATGGAAAAATATTCCATGATCATGGATTGGAAGAATCAGCATTGTTAAGATGTTCATCCTACCCAAGACCATCTATAGATTCAATGCAATACCCATTAAATTACCAACATCATTCTTCTCAGACTTGGAAACAACAATACAGAAATTCATATGGAAACATAAACAACCATGAACAGCCAAAACAATCCTCAGCAAAAGAAACAAAGCAGGAGGTATCATACTTCCAGACTTTAAACTTTATTATAAGACTACAATAATCAAAGTAGCCTAGTATTGGCACAAGAACAGACATGTAGACCAATGGAACAGGATAGAGATTCCGGGAGTAAAACCTCAATTTCTCAGCCAACTTATCTCTGACAAAGCCTCCACCAACAACCACTGGAGAGAAGAGAACCTATATAGTAGATGGTGCTGGGAAAACAGGCTGACCACATGCAGAAGATTGAAACAGGACCCCTACCAATCAGCATACACAAAAATTAACTCTAAATGGATCAAAGACCTAAATGTAAATCTCAAATTATACGAATCTTAGAAAATTCAGTAGATACCCTTATGAAAATTGGAACTGGCAACCAATTTCTGCAAAACTCTAAAAGCCCATGCCATAAGAGATAAGACAGACAAGTGGGACCTCATCAAACTGAAAAGCTTCTGCAAAGGCAAAAAAATCATCAAAAGAGTAGGGAGACAGCCCACAAAATGGGAAAAAATATTTGCCAACAGTGTATCTGACAAGACCTAACATTCAGGATCTACAAGGAACTCAAACATGCTGAAAGGAAACAACCAACCAACCCCATTAAAAACTGGACAACAGACATGAATAGACACTTCTCAAAAGAAGACATATGAGCAGCCAACAGACACATGAAAAAATGTTCAGCCTCACTAATCATCAAAGAAATGAAAATCAAAACCACATTGAGATACCACCTAACTCCAATCAGGATGGCCATCATTAAAAACTCAAAAAAAACAACAGGTGCTGGAGAAGATGCGGAGAAAAGGGAACACTTCTGCACTGTTGGTGGGAGTGTAAATTAGTACAACCTCTGTGGAAAACAGTGTGGTGATTTCTAAAAGATCTAAAAATTGATCTTCCATATGACCCAGCAATCCCCCTTTTGGTAATATACCCGGAGGAAGTCAAATCATTCTACAAAAAAGATACCTGCGCATGCATGTTTATTGCAGTACTATTCACAATAGCAAAAACATGGAACCAACCATGCTGCCCATCAAAAGTGGATTGGATGAAAAAAATGTGGTATATATACACAATGGACTATATGTGGTCATAAAGACGGACTAAATTATGGACTTTGCAGCCACTTGGATGGACTGAGAGTCTATCATACTCAGTGATCTATCACAGAAACAAAGAATTGAGTATCACATGTTCGCACTCACAAGTGGATCCTGAACGTTTATCATAATACCACAAGAAAGGGATTGGCAGTAGCGGGGTACTGCCAGGGAAAGAGGGGCACATAACATCAATAAGAGTACCTGATCCTACTCCAGGCGAAGTGAGGACCAATGGGAGGCCCAAACTTCACCTACACGATGGTCACTTATGTACCTAATCCTGAATTGTTCCCCACATCTTTCAATTTTTGTTTTAAATTTTTTAGTTAAGAAAGAAAAATACCACATTTCTTAAAATCTAAGACGCCAACAACTGTGAGACACACATCATTTTATGCACCACTAACAAGAAAACATGTTTCTGATATCATTGCAAGACATATTCTGACGTGAAAGAAGCTAACTTGTGAGGAAATGAGTCGTAGGAGTGATTAAATGATGTGTTACTTCCTTGGTTACAGGTTCTTCACAGTCATGTTCCAGAACCCCTGGTTCTTTGGCCATGGCAGGATCATAGCACCAACCATTCCACCCGTGACCAACAGCATCCAGTATAAAATCACCAATGAATTTGTCCTATGGTGTATAGATATTTATTTCCTTATTCAGCAGATATTCCTTTGTACCTAATAGTCTTATTCAACAGATATTCCTTTGTACTTAACAGACATGTTAGGATACTGTCCTGCCCTCGCAGTCTAGAAATATATGACTTTGGCTTAGGCCAGGGGTCAGCAAACCATGGCCCATGTGCCAAGTCTGGCAGACCCGTTTTTGTAAACTAATGTTGTTAACACAACCACACCCATATGTTTAAGTATTGTCCATGTCTGCTTTTACACTGCAGTGACAGAGTTGTTGCAACAAAGGTCACATGTTGACTACATCATGTTGTCTGCAAAACCTGATTTTTTTTTTTTTTAAGAAACAAGGTCTCACTATGTTGCCCAAGCTCATCTCGAACTCCTGGACTCAAGTGTTTCTCCTGTCTTGGCCTCCCAAAGTGCTGGGATTATAGGCATTAGCCATCACACCCGGCCTCGGAAATATTTTCTATCTGGCTTTTTACAGAAAATGTTTGCTGATCTTTGGTTTAGGCTCATAGTTTGGTACTATAGTTGGGTGACATTTAAAAATTTCATTTAGCCGGGCTCGGAGGCTCAGCCTGTGATCCCGCGCCTTGGGAGGCTGAGGTGAGTGGATTGCCTGAGTCCGCGGGTTCGAGACCCGCCTGGGCAACTTGGCGAGACTTCATCTCTATAATAAATCAAAAAGTCAGCCGGGCATGGTAGCGCGTGCCTGTAATTCCAGCAACTCGGAAGACTGAGGTGGAAGGATCGCCGGAGCCCGGCAGGTCGAGGCTGCGGTGGCCAGGAGCGGCCTACTGCACTCCAGTCTGGGCGACAGAGTGAGACTCCAACTCAAAAAAAAAAAAAAAATTTCATTTGAAACAAATACCCATCAGTTCAAAGTGACACAGACTGTCTAAAACAAAAAACAGGGTGAGAAAGAGAATAAACAAAGAGGATACAACAGGCTGAAAATAAACAATGAGGATTATTCAAGGCCTTTGCTTTCTTTCTCTTTGCTCCTAACATGTCTTCTGAGCATTATGACAACACTGATAGTGAGAGAGAGATCCATTAATCTGACAATATTGTAATTTATTACTAACTCCGGTATTCAAGCTTACCAAAAAAATGAAACACTTGTAGGTAATTTCAGATGCAATGGCAATGGACTTGAACCATTCTCCACTAATCTTTATCAGTGACATCCCCTTTGTGCTGTCATTCATGCCTTTATTCAACCAATATTTGTTAAACAATTACTATATGCTGGGCTGTACTGGGCACTGAGGATAAAGCAGTGAACAAGACAAATCTCCTACTCTATGGAGTTTGAATTTAGTAGAAAGAGACAAAAATAGATAAACTGATAACTATATATATATCAGGTGATGGTGCTAAGTGTCATGATGAAACAAAGCAGGATAAGGAGAGAGAAAGTGATAGTGGGGGAGTGAGAGGGGTGGTATGTGGTCAGGAAAGAACTCTGCCACTGGAGAGAAACCTGAAGAAAGAGGTCTAAACATCTGGAAAGTTTTTCAGCCGTGGAATGAATACATGCAAAGGCCCTGAGGCAGATGAAAGACCAGGCTTATGAAACAGCCAGGAAGCCTGCATGCGGGAGGAGATAAAGTCTGAGAGGGTAAGTGGCCGGGCCATAAGGGTCCTTATAAGTCATGGCGAAGGTGCCAAGCTTCTTCAGCATAAGAGGGGAAGGCACAGAAGGATTCTGGGCAGGATCTGGCAACTGGGTGGGCAATCAACTGTTGGGCAGTAGGCTGGAAGTGAGAAAACAAGAGGAAGTTGTGGGAGTAATTCAGGCAAGAGATGAAGGTGCTTGGAGTAAAGTGATCTTGGGGGAAATGGTGAGAAGCCTCAGGCTCTGGGTACATTCCAAAGGTTAACACCCGGAGGATTTGCTAAAAACTGGATGTAGGGTTTTACAGAAAAGGAAGTTAACTCATTCCTTGTTAGGGACAGTTGACATTTCCACCTTTCTATATCAAACGTGGAAAAATGTATCCTTAGAAAAATTACATATTAACTTGGTAACAGATCCTAAGCAAAGCAGTATGCGTGTCATACAGATACAACGTCAAGACCAATTGTCTCACCCATTCTTCCAACCAGAAGGCCTTCCTCAAGCCCCTCCTATGAGAAAACTCTGGGATCCCATTACTAGGAGGCATATTGCACTCATCCTCATGGTCCCTATGTCCCTTTTATGAGCAGAAATTTATTGTATCTGCATAGTGACAAATGTAAATAATTTATATTTTTCATTAAAAATGACTCCCAAAATTATCATACTAGAGTTTTAGTAAAAACTTTTTAAAAAATTAGCTTAGAATAAATTAGCTCAAAATAATATCATTATTTCAGAAAAGGGATTAAAAATCCAAATTACAGAATTTTTTTTAAAAAAGCAAAATTGCATTCCTTTCAGTTATATATGGCAGTGCTTTTCTTTTCTTTTTTTTTTTTTTGGAGTTAGAGTCTCACTCTGTTGCCCAGACTGGAGTGCAGACTCAACCCGCTGGGCTCAGGCAATCCTTCTGCCTCAACCTTCCAAGTTGCTGAAACTACAGGCACACACCACCACACCCGGCTAATTTTTTTATTTATTTTTGAGATGAGGTCTCACCAAGTTGCCCAGGTGGTCTCAAAACCATGGGTTTAGTCAATTCTCTCACGTTTGGCCTCCCAAAATGCTGGGATTATATGCGTAAAGCCACCACTCCCAGCCTGTCAATGCTTTTCAAACCTGAGGGTGGGTGCAAATTGCCTGGAGACCTTATTAAGATGCAGCTTCTGGCCAGACATGGTGGCTCATGCCTGTAATCCCAGCACTTTGGGAGGTGGAGGAGGAGACCGAGGTGAGAGAATTGCCTAAGTCCAGGAATTTGAGACCTGCCCGGGCAACTTGGTGAGACCTCATCTCTAAAACAAAAAAAAGAACCGGGCTCGGTGGCTCAGCCTGTAATCCCACGCCTTGGGAGGCTGAGGCGAGTGGATTGCCTGAGCCTGCGGGTTCGGGACCCACCTGGGCAACTTGGCGAGACCTCATCTCTACAATAAATCAAAAAATTAGCCGGGTGTAGTAGCACACACCTGTAGTTCCAGCTACTTGGAAGGCTGAGGCGGAAGGATCGCCAGAGCCCAGCAAGTCGAGGCTGTGGTGGCCGGGAGCGGCCACTGCACTTCAGTCTGGGCAACGGAGTGAGACTCCGACTCAAAAAACAAAAACAACAACAAAAAAAAACAAAAAAAAGATGCAGATTCTGATGAGCAGGTCTGGGGCAGGGCCAATATTCTTCATTTTTCACAAACTCCCAGGTGATACTGATGCTATTGGTTCTCAAACCACACTTTAATGAGCAGAGGCCTCAAGCTAAGGCTAACAACAAACATACTAGAGATATCCTTGTTAGAAAAAGTTTAGTAACTAGGTAAGAAGCATTTGTTCAAGGAAAATTTATCGAGTACCTGTTAAGGGTGACAATTTTGTGTTAGGCCAAATGCGGTGGCTCACATCTGTAATCCCAGCACTTTGAAAGGCTGAGGTGAGAAGATCACTTGAGCTCAAGAGTTCGAGACCACCCTGGGCAACATAATGCAAAAAATAGCCGGGTGTGGTGGTGCCTACCTGTAGCCCCAGCTACTTGGGAGGCTGAGGTGGAAGGATTGCCTTGGCCCAGCAGGTCGAGGTTGCGGTGGCTGGGAGCATGCCACTGTACCCCAGCCTGGGCGACAGAGTGAGACCCCAACTCAAGAAAAGAAATAAATAAAAATAATCAATTTTGTGTTACTTGCTAAATTAATAAACTAAATTAATAAGCTAAATTAAATTTCAGCAGCCACAGGTGACAGAATCAATAGGCTCTAGGGGGCCAGAGGAAAGGCAGAGCAGGATGTGGTAGGTATCTAGAAAGACCACCCTGACAAAATGGCATGTGAGTTGCATCTTGAAATACACATAAGGAAGAGGACATGGAGGAAAAAGGCGCGAAGGGAGGGAGGAGCATACCTCATCAACAAGGGTGCCTGCATGATCAATGTTTATATGCCTAACCCTGAAATGTACCCCACATCTTTATAATAAAATTTTTTTTTGAAGTTTGTTTTCAAGGAAAAAAAAAAAAAGAAAGTCGCTCCTGATGTGGAGAGCAGCAGTGCACACACACAGCTCGGCCAGCCCGTAGATCCCTCTGTGATTGCAGGTTGTTCAGCAAGGCTAAAAGGCAATGCCCATGGAGGATGGTGGAAAATGAGGCAGAGGGTAAGCGGCAAGGAGGAACCGGAAGCCAGGGAGACTGAAGGTGATGAGGCGACCCTGAAGGATTTTCAAGCAGAGAATCTGGTTAGTAGCTCACCAAAGTCTGCAGGATTATGGGAGAAAGGACCGGGCAGACGCTCCTAGAACCATGGAAGAAGCTGAGGCAGCTTCTAGCCCAGGAGACAAAACGTACATATCTTAATTTCTCTTTTCTTTAATTAGAGACAGGGTCTCTCTATGTTATCCAGGCTGGCCTCAAACTCCTGGCCTCAAGCTTTCCTCCCACCTCAGCCTCCCAGAATGCTGGGATTGCAGGCATGAGTCACCACACCCTGCCTGAATGTTTATATTTTGAAAGCACAAACTTGTTTAGAAAAAGTGAATTTGTGCCCTGTAATTTCTCAAGAACTAAATGTCACATAGAACCATGAATAGGGAATTTTAAAAAGGCTGTTACCACTGTGGATTTGGTGCAAATCAGGTTTTTTATTTTTATTTATTTATATATTTTTTTGTGGAGACAGGGGTTTTGCTATATTGCCAAGACTGGTCTCAAACTCCTGGCCTCAGTGGTCCTCCCACCTCAGCCTCCCAAAGGCAATCTGGAATTTCAATGGGACCTCAACACAAGGGAAAACAGTATGCTTGGGGCGGTGCTTGGGTCTCTCCATACAAAAAAAAAGTCTTATTATTGATTTGCATGTCTGATTTCTTAATCAGTCTAATGTTTATTTAGATTTTTCTCTCTGCAGCCTGATTCTCACCCTGTTGGATAAAAGCCCAGGGTGGCCGGGCTTTTTGACACGAGGGCCACACAGAGGTTTCTGATTGAGCCTCTGGGCCTCCCTGTCCCAAGGCTGCTCCTGTCTGTAGCAGACAAATTGCACCGCCTCAGGATATTGACCATTTGCCTGCCGGTTCATTTTATTCTTTCCTCCTGTATGAGGCAGAATTTGCCTATCACTTCCAATTTGGGAAGCAGATTTCAGTCTTGGAAATGGAAATTATTAACCCTCATAGAACTGCATTACACTGAAGAGTCACAGGAATTCAAACGGTTGCACAAGTGTTGCAGTTTCACTGGCACAGTTACCTGAATTGCTCACAGGCATTAGCTGATGTTGTTGGAGCTCAGGGATCACAGCAAACGGCGCGTTGGAGAACCTTCCAGCTGGCGCCTGCTTGCACACAGCTGTATGAAGAACAGGGAGAAAGTTATCATTTGCATCACCTCTGATTTCATGTGTTCATTTGGAATTTGTGATTTTTAGGGCAGAGATTATTTTGAATTTTAATCTTAAAGTTTTACAAAGCAAAGTAATTGTGTTAGGTTAAACATTTTTGTCTTTATAGAATAAGCTTTTTTCTAGGAGTTCAAGACCAGCCTGGGCAACATAGCGAGACCCCCATCGCTACATAAAAGTAATTAACTAATTAATTATTAAAATAAAAATAAGCAGCCGGGCTCGGTGGCTCAGCCTGTAATCCCGCGCCTTGGGAGGCTGAGGTGAGTGGATTGCCTGAGCCCGCGGGTTCGAGACCTGCCTGGGCAACTTGGTGAGACCTCATCTCTACAACAAATCAAAAAAATTAGCCGGGCGTGGTAGCGCGTACCTGTAGTTCCAGCTACTTGGAAGGCTGAGGCTGGAGGATCGCCAGAACCCAGCAGGTCGAGGCTGCAGTGGCCGGGAGCGGCCACTGCACTCCAGTCTGGGCGACGGAGTGAGACTTCAACTCAATAAATAAATAAATAAATAAATAAAAATAAAAATGAGACAGGCATGGTGGTGCATGCCTGCTGTCCCAGCTACTCAGGAAGCTGAGGTGGAAGGATCATCTAAGCCCAGGAGGTCGAGCGTGCGGTAAACTGTGATCATGCCACTGCAATCTAGCCTGGGCATTAGAGTAAGACCCTGATGCAAATAAAACAAAATAAAATAAAGTATAAGCATCCAGACCACCAAAAATACTGGCAATTTGTACCTGTGTTTTCCCACAGGTGGCAGTTCCTGCTTTGACTGACTTCCACACTCCCGAGAGCCACTTCCTTCGTGAATCACAACATAGTTGGCAATCTTTGATAAACAACTGAGATAGCCATACAAAAACACAGCCATCCATGCTAGAAAATAGCCATCACAGAATCGTAAGAGCCCTGCCTAATGGCACATCGAGGACAGTGGCAGTTGGGGGACGGCATGGCGTGGGGCCCTATGTCCAGAGAGGGGTTTCCTGAAGGCAGGCCAGCCCTCAGAGAAGCCAAGCTGGACTCCCGCTCCCTGGCAGGTGTGAGGATGAAGGGGAGCCCAGGTCACACTTGTATCTCCACTGCCAGGAGGTTTCGTGGCAGGCCGTCTTCGTGGTGGCTTACATCTGTAATCCCAGCACTTTGGAAGGCCGAGGAGTTCGAGACCAATCTAGGCAACATAATGAGATCTCATCTCTACAAAAAAAAAATTAAACACTTAGCCGGCATGGTGGCACACGCTTATAGTCTCAGCTACTCAGGAGGCTGAGGTGGGAGGATTGCCTGAGCCCAGAAGTTGGAAGAAGTGGTAAGCCATGATTGTGCCACTGCACTCCAGCCTGGGTAACAGAGTCATTCAAAAAATTTAAAAAACGTGAAACAAAATAAAGTTGATTCCTTAGATTACTAGAGATTATCAAAGCAAGATATACAAACATGCTAAATATTCTTGATATGTATTATGAAAATTATCAAAAGTTGAAAAAAGACTAAATTATTTTCACTATGCTATGTCTAATAAGACAGAAAAGTTAACCAATATATTTTATAACATTTTGAATAACAAAGTTAAAAGGAGAGGTGGGCTCATACCTGTTAGGATGGCTGACATCAAAAAGACAGGAAATAACAGGCGTTGGTGAGGGTGTGGAGAAAAAGGACTCTTGTACATTGTTGGTGGGAATGTAGAATGATGCAGTCATAGTGAAAAACGGCATGGAAGTTTCTAGAGGAAGTAAAAATAGAACTAGTGCATGACCTAGCAATTCTACTTTGGGGCACATACCCAAAGGAAGTGAAATCACCACCACATAAAGACACCTACACGCCCATGTTCATTTCAGCATTATTCACGATAGCCAAAATATGGAAACAACCTGTGCCTCTCAATGGATGAATGAATAAAAAACTGTGGAATATTATTCAGCCTTAAAAAAGGATATCCTGCCATTTGCCACACGTATGGGCTTTGAGGTTATGCCAAGTGACATAAGCCAGACACAGAAGGAAAAATACTGCATAATCTCACTTATATGTGAAATCTTTAAAAATAAAAAACCAAAAAGAAACCAAGTACCACATGTTCTCATTCATAAGCAGACCCTGAACATTAATCATAATAATATAAGAAAGGGATTGGCAGTAGTGAGACACTGCCAGGGGAGGGGGTGGGGCACATAACAACAAGAAGGATACCTGATCTCAAACCAGGCGAAGTGGGGACCAAAGGGAAGCTCAAGCTTTACCTGTATGATGACCACTTAATCCTGAGTTGTACCCCACATCCTTAAAATAAATAAAATAAAATAAAACTTACTACAAAGCGAAAAAAAAAAAAGGAAGCCAAATGCACAGAAATCCAGAATAAAACAGTGGTTACCAGCGATGGAGGGAAGTGGGGAGGGGGAGACAGGCTGATATAAATCAAAGGATACAAAGTAGCTGGTACATAGTATGAACAAGCCTAGAAGTCTAAGGTACATCATGAGGACTGTATTGTATTGTACTGGGATTTTTACTAAATGAATATATTTTATCTGCTTTTGTCACACACAAAAATGGTTAACTATGTGAGATGATGGATATGTTTTGCCACAGTGCCATTTTACTATCTTTGTGTATCTCATAACATCATGTTGTATAACTTAAATGTATACAATGAAATTTATTTTTTTTAAATAATTTTTAAAAAATTTAGGCCAGGCACAGTGGCTCATAACTGTAATCCTAACACTTTGGGAGCCCAAGGCATGAGGATTGTTTGAGCCCAGGAGTGTGAGACCAATCTAGACAATGTAGCAAAACCTCGTCTCTACAAAAAAAAAATCAAAACATTAGCCAGGCGTGATGCTGCAGGTCCCAGCTACTCAGGAGACTGAGGTGGAAGAACCACCTGAGCGCGGCAGGTTGAAGCTGGGGTGAGCCATAACCTTACCACTGCACTCCAGCCTGGGACATAGAATGAGACTATGACCCAAATAATAATAATAATAATGATAATAATAATAATATTTTTTCAAAGAAATGGCTGAGCAGGGGAATTTGGAGTTAAATTGAGAAATAGAAAATTCAGATTACATCTTATTTTCTAAATATTCTACAAAATCTCAGTTTTACAGAAAAAAAAAGAGGTGACAGGGTACAGTGCCTCATGCCTGTAATCCCAGCATTTTGAGAGGCTGAGGCAGGAGAATCACTTGAGGCCAGGAGTTCAAGACCAACTTGGGCAACATAGTGAGACCTCGTCTCTACAAACAATAAAAAAAATTAGCCAGCCATGGTAGCACACACCAGTAGTCCAGCTACTAGGGAGGCTGAAGCAGAAGGATCACTTGAGCCCAGGAGTTTGACGTGGTGGTAAGCCATGATCATGCCACTGCTGTCCAGCCTAGGCCACAGAGTGATATCCCAACTCAAAAAAAAAAAAATAGAAAGAAAAGAAAAAACAAGAGTTCTAAATATGTGTGTTTGCTGTTAATCAGAACTCTTACCCTTTCCATTCGATTTGCCTCGTAACTAATGAATCCCAAACTGTAGATTAAAATTAGCTGAAGATAGGATCCAGAATCCCTCTCTCCCTTTTTAAGTAACCCTTATTTTGTTTTCTAAAAAGGTAGAGGGGTAAATATAATACAGTTTCTGTCCTTGAGGAACTCAGAGCCTAGCCAGGAAAAAAAGACATACAAAAAAAAAAGACGGGACAATCCCTTCACGTCCCCTCCCACTGTGGGAGTTTTTCTGTCCTCTCAATAAATCCTGCTTTCAAAAAAAAGATGGCACACAGCAACATAAGGTGCATTATTATGAGGTAAATAAAGAGATAATGAAGACCGGGCACGGTGGCTCAAGCCTGTAATCCCAGCACTTTGGGAGGCCAAGGTGAGAAGATTGCCTGAGCCCATGGGCTCAAGATCAGCCAGGGCAACTTGGCGAGACTTTGTCTCCACAATAAATCAAAAATTAGCCAGGCATGGTAGCACACGCTTGTAGTGCCAGCTACCCAAAGGTTGAGGCAGAAGGATCGTCTGAGCCCAGCAGGTCGAGGCTATGGTGGCCGTGAGGTGCCACTGCCCTCCAGCCTGGGCGACAGAGTGAGACTCCGACTCAAAAAAAAAAAAAAGAAGAGAGAGAGACAGATAATGGAATACAGGTGAAAGAGGAATTCCTTCAGCCACCATGGATAGGAAGAGGAAACAGAAAGATTCACAGAAGTGATGTGCAAGCTGACTTTGAAGAATAATTAGAAGTTCACCAAGAACAAGGCAGCACTAACCCAGAAATCAGTACACAAAGGCATAAAGATAAGACAAGTGTGAACAATGACAGAGGGCATAGTTGGAGATGGGGTTGGAAAGGTAACTGAAAACACAGAAGGTTTTCTTCTGGTATGCTAATGAACTTGCATTCTTTTTCACAGGGAAAATGAAAATGTAAAGGTTTTGGTCTGGGCATGGTGACTCACATCTATAATCCCAGAGCTTTAGGGGACCAAGGTGGGAGGATTACTTGAAGTCAGGAGTTCAAGACCAGCCTGGGCAACACAGTAAGATCCCAGTCTCTACAACAAAGTATGAAAAAGTAGCCAGACATGTTAGCATGGGCCTGTAAGTAGTTCCAGGTACTCAGGAGGCTGAGGTGGGAGGATCCCTTGAGCCAAGGAGTGCAAGGCTACAGTGAGCTATGATTATACCATCCACTCCAGGCAGCCTGGGCCACAAAGCAAGACACCCTTCTCTTAAAAAAAAAAAAAGGATTTTTTTGAGGAGGGAAGTGACATGTTCAGAGTTGTATTTTAGAAAGATCATGCTGGGAGCAGTACCAAAGATAGATTGAAGTGGGATGAGACTAGAGGCAGAGAGGCCAGTGAAGCTAGAGCAATAGTCTAGGTCAAGAAGAGTCAGGAGGATTGAATTGAACCAGAGAGCAGTGGCAATGGGGAAATGTAAAGACAGATAGATTCAGGGAAGCTTTTGGATGTAAAGTTGGATGCTAAGAATCAGCAGAAGATCTAATTCTGGACTCTAGATTCCGTGACCAAATCCTTAAATGGTCTACACACATACAATGTTCCTGGAAACGACAAGGCCTTGAGAATCTTTTTTTTTTTTTTTTTGGAATCAGAGTCTCACTCTGTCACCCAGGCTGGAGGGCAGTGTCATGCTCACAGCTATTGCAACCTCAACCTGCTGGGCTCGGGCATTCTTTCCACTCAGCCTTCCAAGTAGCTGGAACTACAGGTGTGCATCACCATGCCCAGTTAATTTTTTTGATGTATTGTAGAGATCAGGTCTCGACAAGTTGCCTGGGCTGGTATAGAAGCCCTGGGCTCAGGCAATCCTCTCACCTCGGCCTCCCAAAGTGCTGGGATTATTTTTATGGCTTGTCATTTGCTAGTTCAGATCCCAAGGCCTTAAAGAGTTAATGTAATCTTCCTAGTTGACACCTATATAATCTCAAACCTCACAACGGTTCATTAAACATTGGATTTATAGCATGAAGTCTTTGTATTGACTTGGGATAAGATTCATGGCATTTCCAAAAGCAGAAACTTGGCTCAAGGGCATTATAATAAGAGTAAGAGGTAGACATGATCATTCCAGAATGTGGACACTCTAGCCCTTATGCCAGGGTCAGCAAGTTAACGTCCACACTCTCTTTTTGTTCAAATGATGTCATTTCTTTTTCATTTAGTCACTTCACTATTTTCAAGAAGAACAAAGTTAATCAATTTATTCCAAGAAAGAAATCTCAGAATGAAATTACAGTCCAGAAACACATGTGAATGTAGAGTTCGGTTAAACATGTCTAGTTACTGGGTCCATTCGGGTCAGGTGAATGCATGGTATGGACACTGTAAAAGACTGACTCTTAAAGCTCAACAAAAGCCGGGAGTGGTGGCTCACACCTATAATCCCAGCACTTTGGGAGGCCGAGGCGAGAGGATTGCCTGAGTCCAGGGGTTTGAGACCAGCCTGGGCAAACTGGCAAGACCTCATCTCTACAATAAATCAAAAAAAAAATCTGAGTGTGGTGGTACACACCTGTGGTTCCAGCTACTTGGAAGACTGAGGCAGAAGGATCACCTGAGCCCAGCAGGTCAAGGCTTCAGGGGCTGTGAACGTGCCACTGCTCTCCAGCCTGGGCCACAGAGTGAGACTCCTACTCAAAAAAAAAAAAAAAATCTCAACAAAAATCAAGGTCTTGAACTAAAAGTTTTAGTGCATTGTCCACCTTTGGCTTTGAGGCGCTTCTTACAGTTTTTTGAGAGTCCTGTAGCTGGATTTGTGGTCGCCTGACAGGCACTGCTCCCCAGGAAACCTCATGAGCCTCTCAAAGTCAACATCTTATCGAATGACTCCCAGGTCAACTCTTCTTCCTGCTCCCACAACAATAGCTGGCTCATCACCCAGTGCCTCATTCGTCTTCAGTTTTTTCCCTTTCCCACCACACATGCAAGTCAGTTTCCCAGTTACCCTATTAGTTCTTCCTCTTCTATGACTCTTATTTTGTCTTCCTGCTGTCACCACCTTGTTTTTATTCCTGATTCCTTTCCCCTGGAGTACAGTCCTCTAACAAGCTCTTAACCCTCTCATATCTCCATATTCCTATCCATCAATCATTCTACCCTCAAATTAAACTTCCAGCACTTTGGGAGGCCAAGGTGAGAGGATTGGCTGGGTTCAGGACCAGCCCAGGCAACTTGGCAAGACTTCATTTCTACAATAAATCAAAAAATTAGCCGCACTTGGTGGTACACACCTGTAGTCCCAACACTTGGAAGGCTGAGGTGGAAGGATCGCTTGAGTACAGCAGGTCGAGGCTGTGGTAGCCATGAGCGTGCCACTGCATTCCAGCCTGGGTGACAGAGTGAGACTCCAACTCAAAAACAAAACTGTGATTAACTTCCATAATGTAACACTGAGTAAAAACAAAATAAATATGTTAGGACAATGGTATAATCATGCTCATTCCTTCTTGCTTTGTCCATCCATCTATCCATCTTTTCTGGATAAAGAAAATTAGGTTTTAAAAGATACATGCTGGCTGAACACAGTGGCTCACTCAGTAATCTCAGCACATTGGGAGGCCAAGGCAGGAGAATTACTTGAGCCCAGAAGATTGAGACCAGTCTGGGCAACATAATGAGATCTCATCTCTATAAAAATTTTTTTTTTAAATAGTCTGGCGGGGGTGGCGCACACCTGTAATCTCAGCTAATCAGGAGATTGAAGCAGAAGGGGAGTCTGAGCCCAGGAGTTCGAATCTGTGGTGAGCCATGATCACGCCACTGCACTCCAGCTCAAAGTGAGACACACACACACACACACACACACACACACACACACAAAGTTGTTAACAGAGATCACGTTACATTTATAATACAAAAATTGTTGTTTTAAAACAATACTCATAATTTACATCGAAATAAAAAGCCTGTCCATCCTTCTAAGCTCTATTCACATGTAACTTCCTTTGCTAAACGTTTCTTAATGATGAAAGATATGCATAAACTTCCTTTCTTCAACATCCTTAGTAGCTACACACATCCACGTGCTATAATGTCGTAAGAGCACAAGCTTTGAAGTCAGAAAACTGCAAAGTAAACTCACTTTTTACTGTAGTTATAGGCTGAGTTATGTCCCTCCAACTCTCATATGTTGAAGTCCTAACCCCAATACCTCAAAATATGACCATGATTTGGAGATAGGGCCTTTAGGGAGGTAGTTTAGGTCAAGTAAGACCATATAGGCGGGCCCTAATTCACTCTGACTGGTGTCCTTTTAAAAAGAGGAAGTTTGGACACACAGAAAGACATCAGGGATGTGCACGCACACAGGATTACCACATGAAGAGGCAGCAAGGAAAAGCCATCTGCAAGCCAGAGAGAAGCCTCAATGTGAAACCAACCCTGCCAGCACCTTGATCTTGGACTTCCCGGCCTCCAGAATTGTGAGAAAAGGAATTTCTGTTGTTTAAGCCACCCATTCTATATGGGTTTTTTTTTTTTCTGTTGTTTATTTGTTTGTTTTAGAGATGGGGTCTTGCTATGTTGCCCAGATTGGACATGACCTCCTGGGTTCAAATGATCCTCTCACCTCAGTCTCTTGAGTAGCTAGGACTACGGGTGAGCTGACCACCATGTCTGGCCAGTCTGTGATATTTTGTTATAGCACCCCTAGCAAATTAATACAACTGTCATTTTTTATCCACCCCTAACTGTCACCACCAGTCCACAGTGTACAGACTGGAGCCACCACAATGCCACTCACTGGTCAGTCTCAGCCAAATTGATGTCACAATCACCAGGTGCAGCACACTATAGCACACTGTTCCTTTGTTTTATGGTACACTTTTTAAATGGATAACCATTGATTAAAAAAATCATTTTATAACAAACTTCTGTGTATACTCCCAGGTAAATAATAGACTAAATGTCCATCTTTAAAAGTTACTTTTTTAATTTTTAATTTTACCTTTTTTTTTTAGTCAAGGTCTCACTCTGTCGCCCAGGCTGGAGTGCAGTGGCATGACTGTGGCCTTGACCTCTTGAGCTCAAGTGATCCTTCCTTCTCAGCCTCCTGAGAAGCTGGGACTACAGGCACAGATCACCATGCCCAACTAATTTTTTTTATTTTTTGTAGAAATAAGGTCTCACTAAGTTGCCCAGGCTGGTCTTGGACTCCTGGGCTCAACCAATCCTCCCAAAGTGCTGGGATTAGAGGTGTGAGTCACTGTGCCCGGCCTTAAAACTGACTTTTAAAAGATCTGTGCGAATGAGAAGAACACACATTTCCCCCTACTTAGCTCCTGACACTCCTATTCAACTCCTCCTTTGCCTTGACCTACCTGACGATAAATAAGTCCCTCTGTCCTTACTCCTTTTTGTTGTATGATGTTCAATACTGCCAGAATCTGGGGCAACCTCATTATTTTCAACAGGTGGTAAGTTTCAGTTGTCAACTTCCCCATAAATATGGCCACCGGGTGTTTTTCTTTGCGGTGAGTAGTATCAAGAGAAACACTGCCTGTCTTCTTAAGCATTTTCTTAGGTGAAAACATTCTTCATAACCATGACTCCCAGGTCAGCTCGCTAGTCTTTGCCACTCTATCCCAGTCAGAAGAAGTACCCTATGAAAGTAGTCCTGCACTCACGGCTTCACCCACCCTTAGCCTTGGCATTAGAAACCCATTCTCAGCGGCCGGTTTTGGTGGCTCAGCCTGTAATCCTGCGCTTTGGGAGGTCGAGGTGAGTGAATTGCCTGAGCCCGCGGGTTCGAGACCCGCCTGGGCAACTTGGCGAGACCTCATCTCTACGATAAATCAAAAATCAGCCGGGAGTGTTAGCGCGCGCCTGTAGTTCCAGCTACTTGGAAGGCTGAGGCGGAAGGATCACTGGAGCCCAACAGGTCAAGGCTGTGGTGGCCGGGAGCAGCCACGGCACTCCAGTCTGGGTGACGGAGTGAGATTCCAACTCAAAAAAAAAAAAAGAAACCCATTCTCTCAAATATGTAGTTAACGTATCCCATATTTGCCAATATTTTCACAAAAAGTTAACTTTTGGAAGCAAGAACATTTTGCTAGTATTTAATAAGCCAGTCCCAAATTGCATTTAGCTGAAATCAAAGGTACAATTCAATCTGTTTAGACACAATTTCTTATGAATGTACTTGGAGAAAAGGTCAATAAAACAAGGCTGGGAGAATTTTCCTTGTATCCATTATGCTTCCCTTTGCCCACACAGAAGTCAGGAACTTTCAAATATTAGAACAAAATGTTCAGCACTCCAATAATTAACTGAACATAACCTGGAAATGAAAACGGGGAGAATAAAAGAACTTTGTCTTAGAAAACAAATAGTGCACTTAGGCCCCCCAGCACAGATTCACAGCAGACCTGCCATGAGCTACACACATTTGGCTGAAAAAGAAAAAAATTTGAGAACACGTACTAGAGCATTTTATATTAATTACAGTACTTACAAGACACAGATGCCCTATTTGTTTGTTGCTATTTGAATCTCACTATTTTTATTTTTATTTATCTTTTGTTTTTTGCCTTCTAATGTAGATGACATGTAGCTTAATGCTCCAATTGCCGGTTATTTTTGTTTCTCTCAATTCTTCAAAATCTTATGTCTTTTTTCCATCAATGGGAAAATTCTAGGGATAACTTTCTTGTTGATGAGTTAGGTATAAGTTCCTTCAATATTTTCTTAAAAGAGAAGTTTGAGAAGGCCCAAGTGTATCTAAATTATAAGAATAATTTTAAAAGTCTGATTTTTTTAGTAATGAGGAAAAGAGACCAAGATGGCACAGTGGAGACAGTGAAAGCCGGGACACTTGTACTTAGAGTTCCTTGGATTAAAGTCTGTGACAGGACAGTTCTCTTCTTTAAATCCCCTTAATGACTAAAATGTGGATTTTAGCAATTGTTTAAGAGCCTCCTAAGGAGTGTAAGGAAGATAAAACCCTAATTCCAAGATTGAAATTAAGTGGGTATAATTTCATGAGGAATTGGAAATGCCCCTGTGAAGATATGAGAATATAGTATGGAGTGGTAGAATGCTTTCCCTGCAATTAATATTAAGCAATCAGTAAACCTGTATCAGTAACAGCAAAAGTGAGACTGCTGATTCTTCTCACATGATATGTCCTGAGTTCGTGCTGACTGAATGTTAAGAAACTCCTATTCCCCGAACGAGGCACTGCCGTGCAGAAAGTATTACTGCAGCACTTAAGAAGAACTGAACACACTGCACAGACACTGAGTCTCTGGGACTGCTGAGCTGTAATAAACTACACCATTAAGTGCAACTTTGGATGGAGAAGCTGGCTCATTGGGTTGGCTGTTACAGTTACAAGAAGCTACTTGAGATGTTAATAGAGTGGTTTAAATTTCCAAGACAGATCTCTTGTCTTAGTAAACAGCAGCATAAAAGAATGAGAAATACCTCAGGCAGTATGTGTGCTGGTTTTGACCCAGGCTCTAATTGTGTAACCTTGGATAATTAATTTTGTTTCCCTGGACACCTCAATTTCTTCATCTGAAAATGACAACGTGTCATAGAATGATCTCAAGAGTTTCTCCAGTTCTAGGTATACCATTTAAATCTCTTACACTGTATTTTTACTCTACCGTTTCTATGTTTAGATACACACATATTTACAATTCAGAACAGTAACATGCTGCACAGGTTTGTAGCCTGGAAGCAACAGGCTAGACCATGTAGCCCTGGTGTTTAGTAGGCTGTACTGGCTAAGTTTGTCTAAGTACACTAGGACGTATTTAGCAATCCCAGAGACTAACCAATGGTAAATCTACAAGAATCATATTGCATGACCAGGATCAAATGAACTTGAAAGGGAATTTTCATTTGGATTACTACGTGATGTAGTAATCCAAATACTAATATTTTAATGTGACCCTAACATACAAGTAAAAACAACTGTATACCATTTCCACCTATCAGATTAGCAATCGTGAAAAGGTTTTTGTTTTTTGAGTTGGGGTTTCATTCTGTTGCCCAGTCTATAGGGCAGTGGCACAATCATGGCTCACTGCAACCTTAACCTCCCAGGCTCAGGAGATCCCTTCTTCCACCATGCCTGGCTAGTTTTCTTTTTTTTTTTTTTTTTCAGAGATGAGGTCTTGCTATGTTGCTCAGGTTGATCTCAAACTCCTGGGCTCAAGTGATCTTCCTGCCTCAAAGTGCTGGAAGTACAGGCATGAGCTACCACGCCCAGCCAAAAGTTTAAAGATATTCAGTGGTGATTGGGTATGGAGAAATTGGTGCTTGTAATGTCGTTGATATGACTGGAAATTGGTGCAGTTTTCTGAAAGGTCAATTTGTTAATACGTATTCAGAGTTAAAATATAGTCATGCTTATATAACAAGAATACATGTGAGAAATGCATCCCTGGGTACGTATCCAGAGTTAAAATACAGTCATGCTTACATAACAACAAGGATACATGTGAGAAATGCATGCCTGGGTGATTTATCAATTGTATGGACATCATAAAGTATACTTACACAAACCTAGATGGCATAGCCTACTATATACCTGCTACTAGGCTATATGGTATGGCCTATTGTTCCTGGGTTACAAACCTTTACTGCATGTTACTATACTGAATACTGCAGGCAACCGAAGCACAATGAAAAGTATGGTGTGGTGAAAAGGGAACACTTCTACACTGTTGGTGGGAGTGTAAACTAGTGCAACCTCTGTGGAAAGCAGTGTGGCGATTCCTAAAAGCTCTAAATATCGACCTCTCATATGACCCCGCAATCCCCCTACTGGGAATATACCCTGAAGAACTCAAATCACTCTATAAAAAAGATACCTGCACACGTATGTTTATTGCAGCATTGTTCAAATAGCAAGAGCCTGGAACCAACCATGCTGTCCATCAAAAGAGGACTGGATTTAAAAAATGTGGTACATATACATGATGGAATACTACACAGCCATAAGAAAGAACAAAATCATGAATTTCGCAGCAACCTGGATGGAACTAGAGTCTATAATACTGAGTGATCTCTCACAGAAACAAAGATCTGAGAATCACATGTTCTCACTCATATAGTGGACCTTGAACATCTATCATAATACTATAAGAAAAGGATTGAGAGTGGTGAGAAACTAGGGGGGGGTTAGGGAGGGGACGGGAGGTGGGATTAACGGTAGTCAATATCTGTCTGGGGACGGGAGACACCCCTTATCAACAAGGGTGCCTGAACGATGCATATTTGTATACCTAACCCTTAATTGTACCCCACAATTTTTTTTATATATTTTTTTTTTCATTTTTTTTTTTTTGAGTTGGAGTCTCACTCCATCACCCAGACTGGAGTGCAGTGGCCGCTCCTGGCCACAGCAGTCTCGACCTGCTGGGCTCCGGCGATCCTTCCGCCTCAGCCTTCCAAGTAGCTGGAACTACAGGCACGCGCTACCTTGCCCGGCTAATTTTTTGATTTATTGT
>CAUYQG010220918.1:0-11534 GCA_963574415.1 Tarsius wallacei
TAGTATTTATTAAAAATAATTCTGCCGGGCTCGGTGGCTCAGCCTGTAATCCCGCGGCTTTGGGAGGCTGAGGTGAGTGGATTGCCTGAGCCTGCAGGTTCGAGACCCGCCTGGGCAAGCGAGACCTCATCTCTACAATAAATCAAAAAATCAGCCGGGCATGGTAGCACGTGACTGTAATTCCGGCTACTAGGAAGGCTGAGGTGGAAGGATCTCAGGAGCCCAGCAGGTCGAGGCTGCGGTGGCCGGGAGCGGCCACTGCACTCCAGTCTGGGCGACAGAGTGAGACTCCAACTCAAAAAAAATAAAAAATAAATAAATAAATAAATAAATAATTCTGTGCGGGTCCAGTTGCTTAGCAATGCAAAATATACATATGCTAAAATGTGAATATAAACATTTAAAAATATTTTTACTTTACAAATAATAAATAAGAGCAACATACATGTCAACTCTAGTCTCAAATACAATAAATATATATTCTTTAAAACTTTCAGAAAAGGAGAACATATGCATAAGACATCTTTTCTGCTTAGAAAAATACTTCGTTTGATTTAAAAATTTCTAAAAGGTTACATATTTCTTTTTTTCAAAATATGAATAGAACATTAGTTATTTGTGGTATGGTGGATCCTTTAAAAATAATAATAAAAGAACTGTATATTAAAATAATTGTGAGAAATTCTTCCATCCAAATATTAACCAGACCCAACCCTGCTTAACTTCTGAGAGATCAGTGTGTTCAGGGTAGTATGACTGTAGACAATTGTGGAAAATTCCAAATTTACATGCTTAAAGGTTTGGCAGATAGATTATTGAAGAAATGTGGGTTGATAATTGGCTATAAATATACTTTTTAAAATAACAGAATGCCTACTTATGTATAATTTTAAAGAGAATGATCCTTGACTTTCTATGTAACAGATGCCTCCATTTTATTATATTATAAAATTAAAATTTACATGACTTGTGGTCCATTACAAAAATATCCTCAAAAGTCATTGATCTTAACAATTAGGATTAAACTGATTATGCCACATTGTTTTGTTTCATTAAGACATGTCTTTATCTAATTTCTTCATTGAACTTACTTGTTCAGTATCTGCCTAGCTGTACATACTTTGAGTGATTAATTTTAAAAAGTAAACTTTGTATGCATAGAGAAATTATATGGAAATCACCATTCATTGTGGTCAGCATCACAATTGCAGTAATATTGGGCATCAATGCAGTTCCCCTCTAATCCACAAGCACATTTTTGAGGATCAGGTGAAGAACCTCCCCAATAAGTTTGTGTTTCATTGGTTCGTCCAACCCACCAGCTCAGAGGGCTTCCATCTGGAAGAAAAAGATGAGAAATGTGACATCTGCTTTATATTCCACTGCCTTCTATTCCAATATAACTCCCTTTCTTCCAAAATAATTAAAAATAATAAAGGGAGAAAGAGAGAAAGAATGATTTGATGAAAGTTTATGTATCTGATGGCATGTCCTCAAAAAAGCTTTTTTAAAAAAAAAAACAAAACATTTTTATTTAGGCTTAAATGACTGATACATTTGTCTTTGAGTAGAAAAGGAACCAGCAATTCTCATTTAATTTAAGCATTATAGTAAAAAAAAAAAGTATTGATAGCAGTTCACATATGCAATTTTTTGAAAAGTAATTTTGAAGCAAGTTAGCATCAAAATAAAAATTATAGTAGTTAACATACCAAAGCAAAAATTGATTTGAAATCATCAAATGTCCATTACACTATTATCAAATTTTATGTAAAGTCCCTGATTTATCACAATTCTTTATTGTCTAAAAATATACTAGCTGTTTATTAAACATTAAGTGTGAAATGACATGCCTGTGTCATGATTTAAGATTTATTTGGAAGTATATACTCTCTCTTCCATTAAATGGCTTGGCTATTTATTTGGAAACTACAGAAATAACAGTGAAAAATCTTCATGCCTGAAGCGAATATTATACTCAAAAAAAGTTAGCCAAATGCGTCTCTTTCTAGGATAAATGTTCAGCTACTGGCTCTTTCTCAGCATTAAGACTAAACATGATGCCAAGGAACTAGAGCAAAGAATAGATAGAACATATTGGTGAGGGTTTTCAGAAAAGGAGGTGAGGCGTGTAGGCAATCTATCTTGGAAAAAGAAAAGGTACAGAGAAAAAATTGTAGTCATTCGGGAATCAGGGCATGAGAAGAATGTAAGCAACATCAAATCAGTCAGCTCCTCAAAGGTGCTTGATCATTTTTCTGTTGACTTTCAAGCCTTTAAGTTGTCACCACAGTCCCACTAAGAATCTGGGATTTTTTGTTAATTTCCATCTTGCTTAAAAATGCTAATGCTCATTCAACTTACTATTAGATAACCCCTCTCCTAATGCTGACAACCTCTCTCCCAGGTTTACTAAACCTGCCAATATAGCTGTGTCAAGAAAAACCAAGGAGTTATTAGAATTAGATATTAATGCATAAAGGCATTAATATCAAGTCTTCATCTTTTTAATTGCATGATTACTTCACCACCAGAATGGCAAAAATTACTTGAAACATTTAATAGATATAGTTCAACATATCTTTAAATATTATATATTCATAAATTGAAGAGAAAATAATTCATTATTTTTAAATACTGAATCATATTTTACATCTAAATTTCCTATCTTCCCTACAAAAATAGAAGTCATTGAATGTTTTAAAAGTACCAAATACCTTTGGTTCCATCTAAGACTCTTTAAAGAGTACTATAGAATTTAAGTAATAGTAAGGATAAATTTGAAAAATCATGAGAAATAAAAATTAATAGTAAAAAATACAGTCATCATGCTAGAATATTCCCCTTCTCATAGTTAAAGTCCTAAATGACTTGAGCATTCTCATTGATAATCCTTGCAGTGTGCTGAGTCACAGCTCCTCAGCAGCTGAAAACACATTTTTCATACACATTTCATTTTACTCATCCACATATGGCATCATTATCACTTGACACTCAATCACCAGGATGTGAAACTCTAAATTTAACTTGTCTGACAACACTTTCCTGTTCTTCCCCATTATATGTCTGATCGTGAGCTCAGAATCCAAATTATTCTCTCCCCTTTCAGTCTTTCCACCTCAAATCTATTCTACATGAATTCTGGGGTCTTCAACCTGAAAAAATTCATGTATTTAACAGTGATAATTATCCCCTATACATAGCCTTCTGCAGTTTACTACTTTCTTTACTAGCAGTTCTCAAGTCTGGCTGAAACCCTTGACAAGCCTTTAAAAAAATGCACAGGCACCACTGGCCTACAGGTGGGGATTTTCATTCTTATAAAAGAAGGAAATCCTGCCATTTGTGACAACATTCTATTAAGTGAAGACATTATGCCAAACACAGAAAGATAAACACTGCATAACCTCGTTTTATCTTTCTTTTCTAGATAAATGATTCAGTTCATTTTGTTCTATAGTATTAATTTACCCTTCTATAATTACTGTTCTTTTTCTTTTTAGAATATGCTTCCAGATTTGCTTATTTATTTTTTTGAATTCTAAGATCAATATTCAGCAACAATGAACAATCAATTACATATTGAACTGGGTATGTTAATTGTAACCGCAATGCTTTGGGGAGCCAGAAATGAAAGGGGCTCACTTCATGTACTTTGTATGCATTATGTAATCCAATTATCACCGGAACTCTGTTGAGTTTTATATTATTGGCCCCATTTCAGAGAAGACAAAACAAAGACTGAGATTCATTACTCAAATGCCTCATGAATCAAAGACTCATCGATCCAAATTCTAGGCATACCTAGTAAAAGAGCGGCCTCTCCCACCTGTAAATCCTGTACTTTTTGAAACACAATTGATTGATCCTCATTCACAGATAGAAATGAGGTTTCAGTCAGGTGGAAATAAGATTTGAATGAGGCCCAGTAAGATGGGATTGCAGAGGTAAAAGGCTGAGTGAGAACATTCTGGAAAAGGAAGAGGAAAAGGACAGGGAGAATATCCATGAGGAGAAATAGGGGAAGAAAGAGTAGGAGGAAGAGGGAGGCAACAGCGTGGGGGGAATTCGGGCATAGAAGAGAAAGTAATCTGATTGTATTAAGTGGGTGGAGAGTAAATAAGAGAGATGCTAAACTGGAAACTAAAGGTTCAAATGTCAGACCAACAGTTCAACATTTTTGTGGATGATTCATATGACATATAATATTTCTATATGAAACACATTTCTTTTAAAATTCTTGTCATTCTATCTGGAACTCCAACCCCTCTTAGAACAACAAGCAGGAACGAACATAAAACAAGTAGCTTTATTGTGCAGATGTCATGGAAAAATAGACCTCAATGTCACTGTTGAAAAACAGTGTGCTGGGGGAGGCAGGAAGGTTGCATAAGCAGGGCAGATGCAGAACACGCAGTTCTGGAATCCAGGCAAAAAAGGCTATGTTGAACAGACAAGCCACAGAAAGACAGTGGAGTTTCTCAAATAGAGCAGTGTCATGATGCAAGCAAAAGTTTCTTAAAGATTAATTTCCTTCATAAAGATTCATATTTTGGACTTTATATTGGATAATTAGAAGAGATAGAGAGACGACAAGCTGTGAGGCCAGTTGGAAACCTTTGCAGTAACCTCAAAAAACAGGTCATTAAGGCCTACTCTAAGGCAGAAGGGTGGGGCCTGAGATGTTCTGACATAATGAGATTTTCTAACGGGAGAAAACATAAAACCAAAACCAAAGTTCAGGAGCACAGTGGTTATTAACAGTAGAAAACAAAGAAAGTTAAGACAGTCTTTAGTCTTCCGATTCTAACTCGAGTTACTGAATCAACTGTGTTTCTGGCAGCCTTTTCTAATTTTCAGTTATACCCAGAGGCTGTCAACAATCCATGAAAAAGTCACACACAATAGTCACTTTCAGAAAACTAAATCATATTTTTATTAGCTCTTTTCCATTTTAAAATAAACCTTATGTGTCACTTGTCCTTTATCAGGGATAAACACTGTGCATTCATTAGTATCAGAAGGAAGCCTTTGCTATACAGTTAACCAATTAAGGACAGGAAAAGAGCTTAAAAGCAATCAAGGTTTTGAATAAAGCTCAGTGTAAATTGACCTTGTTCGTTTCTTCGGGCAAAAACATCTCTGTGACTTCCAGACTGTGACCTGTTTGCCAAGTATACGGGATCAAACACCCTCAGTGACTACACATCAACGCCTAAGCAGAATGAAGATCACCAGGGGCTGACTGAGTAAGTGCCCTAGGTGATGTGTGCAGCGTGACAAATGACTCAGTTTACTTACCTTGCTTATTGACAAGCCGTGACTTCTTGCAGTAGTAAGTAAGCTCCTGTTCACAGTGCTCCGCACGGTTAATAGTGGCCTGGAGTTGCTCCATGCTGGTCACATACTCGAAAAACCCAGCATGTGGGTTCTCTGGGTTAGTATTTCTGACTCTCGTTAAGTCAGAGCCATTGTGCTGTATGATGGTCCATGCAGTTTCTTGTATGCAGAAATGGGGGAAGAAAGAGAGGAGACCATCACTAGTCTGCAAAAGTTAAAATAAATAAAGAAAATCAAAATCACCTTTTATCTGAGTTAAATTTTTCTAGTCATCAAAACTCTCTGAGAGGTAGAATCAATACAAATGGATTCTCAAAATTTTTAAGTTATAGAAAAGTTACTCTTTTCCCCAAAATGTATTCAACTGCCATGCATTTACAGTGGCTTTACTTTATTTTTTTATAATTTAGCCAGATAATATTTAAGATAAAAAATATTAGGAAATCTGATTATTAATTTTTGTGAGATATTTCACTTCATTAAATCAGTTATTCTATCGTTTTAAAAGTGTATCATTATTTTATTTTCCTTTAAGAAAGAAAAAATGCTGCCTATTATAATCGTAAAACACTATTGATTATTGACACACCCAGTATTCAGTGACGTTGCAATATGAAGTGCATATTAGAATTAATGAAATAGTTTATATTACATGAAGCAATCAATGACTTTAAAAATTGTTCATGGTACTAGCAAAAAGTCAAAATTGGATAGCCTGTATATCTCTTTAGTGAATATTTAATTATAATTATGCATCTATTTTTTAAAAATCAAATTTGAAATATTCATTATGTGCTCTGCATAGTTAGCCAATACAATAGAAAGTTACTCTTTTGGTTTGAACACATCTGACTCAGCATCAGCAACTCAACTAACACAAAATAAAATATCTTCTTCACATATCTATGAGAGCTACCATTATTAGTACCTGAATGTCTGTAAACGTTTCCATCATACTGATTCCCCAAATTACTTAGAGAGAAAATGAAAATGTTTTTTTATCCCACAATGTTTGCAATGGAAGTTAAGCATATTGTATCTATCCTTCAACTAGTCCATCGATAGACTTTATACCATATTTACTGTGATATATTCAGGCACAAGAACAGATTAATCAAAAGACCTCTGATTTAATAAGAAAGAAACAGACTGAAAGTTGTCAAAACTCTACTACATATGTGCTGCTAGGTCACATAACTCTTCTGTATTACAGAAGAATAATCCAAATTGGAAGAAAACAGTAATGGTTGGTAGACTTTTTCCCCTTCATTTTAGCTAAGACATGCATGTGGATCTACAATCAAAACAAAATAAGGAGCTATTCTTTGAAAAATTTCATTCCCATCCCTCTCCCAGGCATCGGAGTGTGGAATGGAGAGGCAGGTTAAATGAGGCAGGACAAGCTTTGCAGTCTTATTGCCTTCCATGTGTGGATCATTATTTTTCTGTGAAACAATAACAGTTATTTTTACTTCTCTCTTGCATTTCAGCTCTTCCTTTATCAGTAGAATGCTTTTCTCAAAGAGAACTTGATCTATAAGCTCATGACACCAATTCGGGTGACTAGCAGCTTAGGGTTGAGGCCATCAGGAGATCTAAGTGGTAGATCTGGCATGGATCTTGTTCCCCCAGGAAAGGCAGGTAAAATCCAAGCCTCCATTTCCAAATCTGGACAATGAATTGGCAGAACCACACTATATAGTTGGTCTGAAATTCTATAATTTTAGCCAACTCAATTTTGGCTATTGGAAGTTTAAGGTTATTATTAACCAGGCAAATCTATCAACCTAGTCTCTGCAGGGCTCTGCTTTTATTGTTGAGCAAAACTATTCACCTCTTCTTGTGGTAAATCAGTGGCACACATGAAGAAGCTTAACTGGCTGAGTAACTGCCAGAAGAGCTGAACAATAAACCGGCTTGAAGCCTTTGTCTCTCTGGCTTCTGAATCACGCTGAGAGAGACTTCCCTATAGTTTAGCATCCACTAGGTCATGATTAACACATGATTCTAAAGGTTTGTAAAGGTGCTGTAAGAGATTCAAGACCATAGTGCATGGCAACCATTAAAGGGGGCAGCTCATATGTTTCCTCTGACACTATTAAATATTTCAATATTATGATAGTTTCTATATGTGATTTTATTTTTCTAATAAAAAATACTGTAAGGTATAAAGTTAAACAGATGCCACACTTGTCAGACCATCTAGATTTCTGGGGCAAAGCAGACGCAATGAAATCATCTCAGTAGATTTTTAGTAATAAAAATTAGTGCCTCAGCAGCCAGGTTCCAAATCTCATGTACTTAATTAATTGTGACTCTCTGAAAATTCTCAAGTTAGAACCTCTTTACTGTACTTTAAGACATGATTGTGTTATCTGGGGCCTCTACAGACACCTATTTAGAAATAAGAACATGAAAGACAGACTTCATCACAATTTGCAATCAATATTTTGCGATTGATTTTATTGTTCTTTCCTACTAGTCTGTAAGTTCTATGAGAACAGTGATCGTTTCTGATCTGCCAACCATAGTATCTCCAGCACATAGCACAGGGTCTTGGTACAGAATGAAGAAGACATTTAATGAAGAGATGAGGGAATGAAAAAAAAACAAATAAATGGGTAGAAACAGTACATTAACTAGATTACAGCACAACCTTCCAGGTTATCTGGTTCGAATATGGTGGTTTTGAAACTTTCATTGCCTTTGAGCTGTTTTATAACTGTAAATTGTGGATAACTAATAGGATTGAAAAAAAACATTGTCTGAAACTGTAAAGGGCCTGAGACGTTACCCTACTTGCAAGTTAAATTATCTTGCCACATATATCTATCTGTACTAACAGACATGAAAGACCCCTGAATCAGAGACCATTCACTCACAGAGAATATCAGCAGCATCAATCCCTCACACCTCAGTGTCCCATGCGCTGATGCAATGAATGCTAGATGCACCTGTGCATGCTGGAGACGCACAAGAGAGGAACCTTAAAAGTATGACTCTTGGACTTACAGAGAGTGGTTGGCACATCCTTTCTTCCCTTCTTCCACAAAGTGAAAGAGATAATTTGGTTCTGAAATGTCACAAATTTTCTTTAAAAGTAAGAAGGTACAAGTCCTTGGGTTGTTATTACTCTCAGACCATAGGCAAATGCATTTGGGAAAGACAAGTTTTTAAATCTCTTCAGAGCAATTCACTATCTCTAACATCCCAGACATATTTAATCATCCTTGAACCTAGGTTGCCAGGTTTATTTTTTTCTTTGCTTAGAAATAAAGGCATTGTTTTCTTACAACAAATAAATATTGTCTACAGACAAGCAACTTCTACCTGGCACAGGTTCTATTGACCTCCCCCACTGTGGAAAAAGCCAGTGTTGCCTCCATATGCATATTTATTTCAATGTTCCTGGTGTGTAGATGCATCTGTTCTTTGGATTATCCTTGGAACTGATTGTAACATTTTACCAGTTGCTTCATTAATAATGTACTGAACAAAATATTTAGAACATATTTTGTAGCTTTTGCTTTAATATATGTATGAGTCATGATTTTACTTTGTTGAGAATTACCTTTGACTAAATGTAAAGAAGTTATAGGGTAAGGAGACCAGGAAATTAGTAACACAACATGGCTGAAATAGACAGAAAAATCTATGAAGTTTGAAAACATTGATTGGTAGTTTGAGTCTACCCTGTCTTTCCCTGAAGAGATTTCTAATTATATGAATTGTAAATAAAGCAACTGAGTAATTAAAAACTTGATTTACCTTAGACTGACTGCTATTTTTTAGTGTGATAACAGTGTAAAGAAAAAAAATGCTGTTTAAGCAACACAGTTGCAAAGCTTGTGTTGCTTCATGCTTAACAGCTGAGGTTGAGAGATGCGATCAAGACAGTAAGAACAGATAGGAAGTGCTGTGTTAAGGAAAGCAGAAGAGACACAAGGGGAGACAACTAGCATTCTGGAGCAAAACAATGTAAATAAAGCTGCATTTGGATAATAACAGTTAGTTATTAACCCTTATAGCTTTTAAGAAGGGCTTCATTATTAAAATGTCTAAAGTAAGAACGATCATGCTATTGTAAGTCTTACACTCTCCAGCCTTCTCTTGGAATGGTCTCAGGAACCCTCATCTAAGAGTCACTTGGTGTACTTGTTAATAACGTAGCGTTCCAGGCCTTAGTCTCTAAACTTACTGAGACAGGGAAACCAAATCCAGAAGTCATGGTAATGGGACAGTGAGAAGAGGTGAGTTCAAACAACAGAATGTTCATTTTTCAGAAAAGCTTGAAAGTCGTCACTCTGGCACTCACCGATTTCTCTCCTCTATAAAAATAGTCCTTCCAGTGCAAGGTTTGATCATGAGAAACTCCTTGAACAATAAAACTATTTCATTATAGAAAAAGCAGTGAATTTGGTTTAGAAGAAAACAGCCCTATACATCTCAATAAGGACAGCCACTGGGATTCACCTTATCCTAATTCTTTTTAAATGTTTAGAATATTCTGTTTATGAGGAAATTTCAGTTTGCTAATGTAGCCTAGGAAATTATCCATTTTTTGTCTATATCTTTTAGCTTGAAATGCTTAGAGGTAATTCAGAGACCTTTTGACAGTATCTTTTAGCTTATAATGCTTAGAAGTATATAAATGCATGTGGAATAATTTGTTTAACACTAATTCTACACTAATAACTGGATTTTAAAATAAGATTCATATTTGCAAGTTACTGAATCAGCTTTTCGTCGATTTATTTATTTATTTTTACTATCATTGTACCTGATTTGTATAATGAGAAGATACGTTGTTGTCTATAAGCAATGAGACGTGGATAGAAGATAACCCTTTCTTGTGGAAAAACTTTCAAACTATGAGAAAAGAGACCAGAGTTTAGTGCTTGATCTACCCCTACTGGCATTTTTCAGTCTGCCAAATGTAACCTTCCTGAGTTTTCCTTGGTTTCCTCATTTGCAAAACCAGATCAATAAGGAGAGTTTCACGCTGTACCTGCTACACTTAACCTCCCTGAGTCTCAGCTTCCTCATTTGCAAAACCAGATCAATAAGGAGAGTTTCAAGCTATAAAATATATATCTCACTGGGGTTGTTATATTCTGGGGTTGTCACTTTTGTTTGAATGTGTTCCAATATTCCAGAGCTTCTGAAGATATTTGGCTGTCTCTGGGTATCTGTGTTTTTGCTCTTGGCGATCTTGCTATTCATGGGGCTTTAGATTTTCTGAACGTCTTCTTTTTCATCAATATTTTTGAATAATCTTATGAAGCACCTTTAACCGCTGGATGTTCCCAGTAACTCCTCCTTTTGTCTCCTCTACCTTTGGGATCTATGATCTATTTGACCTCATCTCATATTCTTAGTTCCTAACACATGGAACACATGGAATTTGTTCTCATTCTCTCTCTCTCTCTCTCTCTCTCTCTCTCCACGTGTGTGCATACACACACACACTCTTCAGGCCTCTTAGAGTTGTTGTGACACTTCAGTGACTACAATCTTTTTTCCAAAGAACTTGCTTATCAAAAATATATCTTCCATAATAAAGTACATAAATTTATAATGTAACATGAAAATGTACATGTTGATTTCATAGAAATAAAATAATACATTCAATAAAATAAAATGGATAATTTCATCACCTTTTAGATAACAAAAATACATATGGCTTATAAATTACTGAATTAGTATCCAAAATAAATGTTAGATAGGAAGATAGATATACAGTCAATATTTATTACTTGCAAATCCTCATTATTTGTGAATTTTGCCTCCTTACTAAGCTTTATGTGTAACACCAATGCTTTTACAGTCATTTGTGAATATATACAAAACAGCAAAAATTTGGCTTGCCTGATGAACACATATCCAGTTAAAGTTGAACAAAGAGGACATCATTCCCTTGTTTCAGCTCTCATACTGTAAACGAGTGTCCTATTTGTAGACTATTAAATGCTACTTTTTTTTGCATATTTATGCTTTTGGTTGATGATTTTGCTGTTTAAAATGGTGCTCTGGCATAGTGCTAAAGTGTCATCTAGTGTTCCTAAGTGTAGAAACAGGGCTGCATGCAATGTACCTTTTTTTTTTTGAGTTGGAGTCTCACTCTGTCACCCAGACTGGAGTGCAGTGGCCGCTCCCGGCCACCACAGCCTCGACCTGCTGGGCTCCAGCGATCC
>CAUYQG010220925.1:0-14986 GCA_963574415.1 Tarsius wallacei
GTACAATGCACCAGTACTTCATTCTTTTTTTTTAAATTTTATTGGAGTCTCACTCGGTTGCCCAGGCTGGAGTGCAGTGGCACAGTCATGGCTCACCACAGCCCCAACCTCCTGGGGTCAGGTGATCCTCTTGCCTCAGCCTGCCGAGTAGCTGGGACTACAGGTATGCACCACTATGCCTGGCTAATTTTTTTTTTTTTTTGTAGGATTGAGGTCTGTGTTGCGTAGGGTGGTCTTGAACTCCTGGGCTTAAGCAATCCTCTTGTGGCCTCCCAAAGTGCTGGAATTACAGGTGTGAGCCACCATGCCATTTCATTCTTTTTTATTGCCCAGTAGTATTCCATTGTATAGCTATACCATGTTTTTTTTTTTGCATTCATCAGATGATAGACATTTGGGTTGTTTTCACTTTTGCATATTTTGAATAATGTTGCTGTGAATATTTGCATAGAAGTTCATGTGTGGATGTATTCACTTTCTTGGGTATATAAGAGTGGAATTGCTGGATCATATGGTAACTCCTCCATATTGAACTTTTTAAAGAATTTCTGAACTGTTTTGTACAATGTTGCACCATTTTGAATTCCCACCAGCAATGTAGGAGGGTTCCAATATTTCTGCTTTCTCACCAACACTTGTTGTCTTTGTTTTAGAGACAGAGTCTCACTGTGTTGCCCAGGCTGGACTCAAATTTCTGGGCTTAAGCAGTCCTCCCACCTTGCCCTCCAGAATAGTCAGAACTGATTCTAGCTATTTTATTGGGTGTTAAGTGATATCCCATTGTGGTTTTGATTTGCCTTTTCCTAATGACTAATGACATTGGATAGCTTTTCATATGCTTATTGGGTTTTTTTTTTTTTGAGTTGGAGTCTTACTCTATGGCCCAGGCTGGAGTGCAGTGGCACGCTCACAGCCAACCAAGCGTCAACCTGCTGGGCTCTGGTGATCCTTCTGCCTCAGCCCTCCAAGTAGCTGGAACTACAGGCACATGCTACCATGCTCGGCTAATTTTTGATTTATTGTAGAGACGAGGTCTCGCCAAGTTGCCCGGACTGGTCTTGAACCCGCGGGCTCAAGCAATCCACGCACCTCGGCCTCCGAAAGTCCTGGGATTACAGGCTGAGCCATCGAGCCTGGTTTATTGGATATTTGTATACCTTCTAAAGTAATGTCTGTTTAGACCTTTTATCTGGTTTATAATTTGGTTGTCTTTTTGTTGTTGAGTTGTGAGAGTCCTTAAGCTATTACACTCTTATCATATATATGACTTGCAAATATTTTCTTGTTCTGTAAGTTCTTTTCACTTTCTTTTTTTTTTTTGAGTTGGAGTCTCACTCTGTCGCCCAGACTGGAGTGCAGTGGCTGCTCCTGGTCACCGCAGCCTCGACCTGCTGGGCTCCGGCGATCCTTCCGCCTCAACCTTCCAAGTAGCTGGAACTACAGGCACGCGCTACCACAACCGGCTAATTTTTGATTTATTGTAGAGATGCGGTCTCGCCAAGTTGCCCGGGCGGGTCTCGAACCCATGGGCTCAGGCAATCCACTCACCTCAGCCTTCCAAAGTGCTAGGATTACAGGCTGAGCCACCGAGCCCGGCCAGTTCTTTTCACTTTCTTGATTGTTCCTTAAAGCACAGATTTTTTAACTTTGATTTGAAGATTTGTTTATCTATTTTTTTCTTTGTTTGCTTGTGCTTTTGGAGAAAGAAACCATTGAATCTAAGAAACCGTTGCTTAATCCAAGATCATGAAGATTTACACTTATGCTTTCTTCTAAGAGGTTTTTTTTCTTTCTTTTTTTTTGAGTCAGCGAGTCTTATTCCGTCACCCAGGTTGGAGTGCAGTGGCACTATCACGGCTACCGCAGCCTTGACCCGCTGGGCTCAGGTAGTCCTTCTGCCTCAGCCTCCCAAGTAGCTGGGACTACAGGTTTGTGCCACCATGCCTGGCTAATTTTTTTGATTTATTGTAGAGATGAGGTCTTACCGAGTTGTCCAGACTAGTCTCGAACCCAGGGCTCAGGCATTCCTCTTGCCTCCACCTCCCAAAGTGCTGGGATTACAGGCTGGACCACCACACCTGGCCTAGTTGTAACTTTTAAGTGTACATCTTTATTTTATTTCTTGAGTAGAAGTCTCACTGTCGCCCAGGCTGAAGTACAGTGGTATGCTCATGGCCACTGCAGCCTCAACTTGCCGGGCTCAGGTGATCCTTCCGCCTCAGCCTTCCAAGTAGCTGGAACTACAGGCTTGCACTACCACATCTGGCTAATTTTTTTATTTTTATTGTAGAGATGAGGTCTCGCCAAGTGGCCCAGGCTGTTCTCGAACCGCAGCCTCAGGCAACTGCTCACCTCAGCCTCTCAAAGTGCTGGGATTACAGACTGGAGCCACCGTGCCCAATCAGGATGGATCTTTTAAGTTTCTTTTGCTCACAAGTTACAGATACTGACAACATGACTGAGATACTTCAAGGGGCCATATGGCATAGGCATCAAAACATCAACTGCATTCACTTGAGGGAGCTATGTAACCCTTCTGAGACTTACTTTTCTCATCTCCAATACTGCTGTAATAAGTTTTTGAAACAGATAAATTATTGTATATAAAGTACTCTGCAAAGGACATAATAAGCTCTGATTAACTGCATATTACTATTAAGGAAAAAGGTGGACTTTATAAAGCTAAGTCTTAGAACAAAAGGAAGACTGAAATCCAAGTCCCCATTGGATGGGGCAGAACCAGGACAGCACTAAAAACGCAGCTCAAGGGACCCCAGACCCTGTCCATGGCCCTCAGACAGCTCTGCTCCAGTCCCATGAAATGTAGGCTCCAACCCACTTTTGCAATTCCCAGTAGGGAGATTCTGGCTGACCAACTTGGGGCAGAGGGCAGGTCCCAGGGACATGGCTCATGAGGTTCAGCCATTCCACATTTGAAGAACATTCCAGACAAGGGAACTGGCAGATCATGGTTTGAGGGCAACCCAAGAGGCTTGGTAAGGCTAGAACCTGGGGTTTGTGTAGAGAGTGGCAAGACAGAAAGAAGTCTGGGCTTTATCCCATGGGTAGCGAGAAACTACTGAAGGAAGGAAAGCCAGAAAGAAGGGAAGAAGCTGGGTGCTCTTCCAGAGACACAGGTCACAGGTCTGGGGTCATTCCTCGGAAGGCACCTTCAGGCATTCGAACCCATGAAACAAGCTTACCCTACCCCTGTCCCCAGCCCCAGTGGGATGTTCCAGCCCACCAGGAGCTCTGGTCTTCCCCAGGAATGGCTCTCTTTTCTAATGCACACACAACTTAAACTACATGGAGATCATAGAATTCAAGATACAATTTTCAGTCTACTTGGCCCCCAAATTCAGTAAAATTTGGATCTTTTCAAGTGTTTTAAAAACAATCTGTGCTAATGGCACAATGTTCTTGCTAATGCCCTTTAAGGGCCAAATTTTCAAAAATGGCAAATAAATTTGTTTGTCGTTTCCATGTGTAGTTTTATGGGTGGGTATAAATACTGCAGTTGAAATAACAAACTGATTTTTCCTTGCAAACATTTACACTGACGATCGGATGAGCTGTAAATTGGAAAGGTTATCCCCGTCTAAGGAAAAAGGGCAGGGCCATTCTCAGCTAGGGGCACATTAGACAGCCAGGGTCAGAAAGGGGCTAGGACAGAATGGGCAAACAGAACAGGATGTTCTCAGTGTGCCAGTCTCAAGAGAAACTGGGCTTGGCTGTCTACACAGCAGGCCACAGGAACACCAAATGTGGTTTGTCACCTGACTCAACTGCCTCCCCTGTTCCTCACTGCCGCCTCTTCATAGGTAACACCCCAACCCACCTCCCTGGACATCACCAGAACTTTCCTCTCCCAGGCTCCTCTGATCCCATAACATCAAGTCTAACTGCCTAAATCTGCCCCAAGTCTGCCCTGTTTGCACAACGCATTTGGTTCAACGTCAAACCTCGGTGAACCTCTGCCCCACATCACCCCAGAACACTGTCCCTTAGCCTCTGAGTCCCCAGGAGCCCTAGTGAGACCTTTTCTGCCAACTTGAGCCCCCTCAGCCTCCTGCCAGTAGGACTAGTCCACACTGTATACACTCCCTGCTCCACCCTGCCCTGGACAAATGCACAAATGCGTGGAATCCAGGTAAGCAGATCCACTATATTCTGACTGTTCCTAGACTCGAGTTAGCATGAAAGACTCCAAAGCAAATGGCAGGATTAAACACTAGGGTATGGGTCTCCATAGTCCTCTGTTTCTATATATGTTAGATGAGGGTATAGTCAGGGCATGCATCCTGAGGTATGACCAACAGCAGGACCAGAAGCTCACAGCTGACTGGTACATTTCTGAATGGCCATACCCATACTCTGCTTATTGTAACCATTGCTCTTGGCTGCACCCAGTTAAAAGTGAGAAGCGAGAGGGAGGTCAGCTTTGGAATCCACTCATGTTGCATCAAGGCTGGGATGATAGGAGTTCTTGACATATAAAGCAGTAGCAAAAGCCACCCAAGGCTCCAGTGTCCTGCCTCTTTTCCCTCGGAGAGGAGCAAGCAACAGGTTGGAGGAGAGAGCTAGCCCCATCTCACTGCCATCCAGGGCAGGCCAGGAGATCTGGCAGAGGTCAGCAGGGAGGCAGTACTGAGGACACTTGAGAGACCACTAGCTACCAGACCCTGCTGTCCACAAGAACATGCCCTGAGGAAACCACAGGCTTCTGGAAGTCTCAGGTCTTCCCTCCCGACAGAAGGCCCTCCTTCCCTGCAGCCTCACCCTGGCTTCAAACACTCTTCATTTGGCAGTATGTGAGTTGAGTTTTCATTCTAAAAACCCACCCTTGAAATGCCACATGGGCACACCTCCCCCTCCCCCCACACCTCCCCTTTCCCCCTACAGCCATCCACACTTGGATGGCAAGAAGAGACCTCTGCCACATTCCTGGGCCCTGCCTGTCTTTCCTTCCTTCACAGAACATAGCTCAGAAGCTCTATAATTGCTTGCTGAATAAAACACATGTTTTATTTTTGAATCCTGTCTATGTTCCCCATGCAGAACGTAAGCGTGAAGGCGCGACTGTCTGCTTCCTTCACTCATATCCCAACACTTATTCAGAGCCTATCAACCAGCAAGAGCTCAACAAATATATGCTGACAAAATAAAGGAACTTATCTATGGAGATACTGAAGCTTTCCTGGGACTGGCAAAAAAAAAAAATCTTCTCAGATAAACTTTATTTTGTTCTCATATAAATGCCCAGCCTTATTTGCATAGCAAAGATTAGATTTTATTGGATGTCTACACTCATATCAGTTCACCAAGAATTACTCAACAGAGAACTGGATTAGTAGACATGTTTAGTTTGGGAGTTCCTGACTTCACAGAAGTTAGCTTCAGTTACTAGGAATTTTCCAGTACATTTTCTCTAGCTTTATAAAAAAAGATCGGATCAAATCATGGTTTCTCTCTCTCTAGAGTTTCCACATTTAGCTTCAGGATTTATCAATGACATTTTCTCAAAGCAAAAATGACTCTTGAGCCAACAATATATCTGTTTTAGAAAAGAAAAGTTGAAATTTTTTCCCTTTTTTGAAGCTGTTGATGAGTCTTTGAGAGCTCAGAGCTTCGCCATCAGCTTTGCTGGGGTGGTTTTAGGGAAAACAGCAAGTTTGGCATCTCACCACAGTTCTTAAAAGAATCTTGCCAAAAGCCATTAATAAAATACAGTGCAATTGTCCTAATTAGTGTGCCCTTGAGTGTGGCCATGTGTGGAATTTGGACTGGCTTTTGGCAATGTGCTGCCCTCATGAAGTTCAGGTCTCTTCTTCCAGCAGCTATGACACAGAGGCTCTGCGGCCGTGAGTCTTCTAAATGTCAAGAGCAATGTGTTGGAGGGCACATTGCTGCCAGCCACCCAAGTTCTGGCCAGGCCTGGGGTGCTGCGCACCAGCCGAGCCAGGCTGAGAGGTGATGTCAAATGTTCCTGTCGTGAGCTGGCTTCTGACTAAGCAGCAACCCCCGTGTAAGTGAAGAGTGGCTTCCCCACTAAGCTTCAACACTGAAGCCAATTAAGAACTCGAATCCTTCAGGAAGCACTGACTGGACTTTCCCAGAGACATGAAGATCTTACCCTACTAATTGGTGCTTAAATAAAAAGAGTAAACACCACCGAATTCACCCTAAAACTGGTCCTTACCTTTTCCCACTCAATTTATTATGATCCAAGGAGATTCTATTTTTATAAGTAGTTTTTATTTTATAAAAACAAATACCCTGAAAACAACTCTGTAATGGCTGTCTGCATAATTGAATTGTAAAGAAAAGAATAATTATTACTCCTTGTTTTTAGAAAACTAGAGTTTTGTAGTTGAACTTCCTTTGCTACTGAAGTGGCGGCCAGCGCATCTAAGGAGAAATTTACCCAGATGAAATTTTCCTTGCATCCTTACATGAAATGAACATAGACATCAAGCAGAGCTGTGCATTTACACAAGCTGGATGAGACCAAGAACTCAACACACTCAAAATAGTCTGCCTCTGGACTTGTGTTTCCTTAACCTCAGTTCAGATGGGAATAGCCCTGTGCACACAAAGGCTAGTGTGATTTTCTTTATAGCCCTCTGTTCTGCTCCTCAAAATTGCAGATGTCACTTTCTAGCACTTTAGGTTTTGTTCAACCAAAAACCCATACTTTCCCTTTTTTGAAGCTGTTGATGAGTCTTTGAGAGATCAGAGCTTCACCATGCTTGGCCCCAGCGCAGAGCCTGATATGTGGGAGATGAACAGCAAACGTGTGCTATGTGAGTGGTCATCACCATCCCGGGCCCACCGTAAGTATTTCTTCAGTGAAATCTGTTTTCAAGTCATGCTGTGTGTCATCATCAAAGGATACTTTGCTGAGAACCTCCCAGAAGCCAACACAGCTATCGCTGTAATGTCTCTTGACAAGCACACCCTTTGCATGGACACAACCTATCCTAGGAAAATTACTCAATGCTCACTTTCAAACGATACCCCCAATACATACTGCTTGGCACCCCTCTTCTGCTTCATCCTTCCGGCCCCTGCTCCACCATCCTTGGTTTGCAGCTGGCCTAAAGTCCCTCCTGCCTGAGGCTCAGCCCCCCTTTGCCTGCATGGCCGTGACTCTCCAAGGCCAACAGCGTCCCCTAAACCTGGGCTGTTCCTGCCCCAGACGGCTGAGAGACTACTGGTATAGACATACATCATTCCAAACTCAAATCCCAAATAAGTTGTTTTTTATTTTTTATTTTTACTTGATTTTCTACCTTCTCCCCTTCACACAACTGACTGACAAATATGGAGCTTGTCGATTTCTAATAAAGACGCATTTTTTTTAAGTTTCTAAAAGTGACAGGGGAAAAAGTTCAAAGGGAAGAACCGAAGTTAGTGTGGAAATGAGTTAGCAGCAGGCAGGTGGCTGGGTACGTGTCAGGGCAGATAAACATGGAGTTACAGCCAAGGTAATTATAATTATAATCTGGCCATAATCCTATCAGCTGAAGGTGCACAATCTACTGCAAATTTGTTCTGAGATGTGCAGTCCTCCTCCTCTCTCCAGTTCTTCCCCCAAAGTAAAACATATTCCAACGCAAATATAGACTTTGCTTTCCCCTGAGAGTTGGTTATTCATTTCTCACAATATTCTGGGAGAAAAAAAAAAATTTAGTATGCTAGGTGAGTTCATATACACTCCATTCTTAAAAAGCACAAGGACATAGAAATTATTTTCTCTTGACCTTGGGTTTTTTGGTTGTTTTTTTTTTTTTTATAGGGCTCTCTTTCTAAATTCACCTTTCTATGCCTTCTCTCTCTTTCTCTTCCTTTTCCCAACTGATATCAGATGAAGAACTGTGCTCTCTCACTCCAAAAATATGTGAAAGGCTTGAACCCATTGAACCCAGAGAAGCCAGTGGCATTCATGAATGCTTACAGAAGTCCTTTCTCTAATGTCATCAAATAGGACACGCAGTTGGGGAAAGAAAGAGAAACAGGCAGTAGAACCTGAATTCATTTACAATTTTTTTAGAAATTAGATTTACTCATTGCTTTATAACCTTGGAGAATTTTCTCCCAAATTTGCCTCTGTTATAAAGAGAGCTATTTTAGAGGACATTGTAAGGACAAACATTGGTTTTTGTTTTTGTTTTTTAATCCAAAGACATATATCTTCTGCTGAGAAGAGAAATAAAGCAGTAATGCCACCTCTTTTCTATGGAGAAAAGGCAGCTTCTTATTTTTATGTTAAAGAGTTATCAAGACACATTTTTTCATAGCATTAAAAGTTATTTTTTATTCTACTTAATTGTTCATTGAGATTTCACAACCAAATCTGCCTCCTTGCCAAATATCTTTGTAATATGTACATTTCACACTGACTTATTATAATAGGTTTTCTCATGGGATCTAGCATTCTGGCATCTGCTTTGTTATGATATTATAACAATAATTAACATTTAGCACTTACTGTATAGCCAGCCTTTGATCCATATTTTTAACAAAATGTAATAACAATGCTCTTTCACACAGCATCTTTCATCCCAGAACCTCAAAGTAGTTGGCAGCATCATATTATAACCCAAGATAGTTGTATTTACCCCTAAAGCCCTCCCAACGCCCCCATGGGGTCTATACACAGCAGGCATCTTCTTTAGGGGAAATAAAAGGAAGAAAGGTCAAGTGAATTGCCAGGCAGCAAGACAATGGCAGCAGGGCCAGGAATAGAATCTAGCCCGTTCTTGGTCAGGGACTCTAAAGGATCTATTTTTAAAATAAAAGAGATGGAGAGAAAGAAGTAAGAAGCATCAAATTTATTATGATAGGGATTTGGATGTATCCTAAAAGACATTCTATGTCTTCTGAAATAAATTCCTGGAAACAAAAGTCTGATTAGATTACAGGATGTCTGTTTAACTAACGCTAGTGAACACCTACTTGTGCCACACGCGTGGTCCATTTCCTTAAGAAAGGAATTAGAAGAAAGCTCACAAAGATTTCAAGAATTTTCAATCTCTGATCAGAGCAATCAACAGACACCAAGAAGCACTGTTCATATCCAACACTGTTGAGTAGATGACCAATATGAAACAATTCCATCCAAAGCTGTGGGTGGGACAATTATTTCCTTGCTTTTCTCCTGTGGGTCACAGCACTTTAAGTCTCAGACAACCTTACAGAAAAAAAGAAAGCTTATCACTAGGTTAAATTGGGGGTTATTTTGGAAGATAATTAGTCATGTTCATTAAAAAAAAAAGAAAGAAAAAAACGACCAGGTGCAGTGGCTCACACTTACTAATTCCAGCACTTTGGGAATCCGAGGTGAGAGGATTGCCTGAGCCCACGAGTTCAAGACCAGCCTGGGAAATTTGGCGAAACTTCATCTCTACAATAACTCAAAAAATTAGCCAGGCATGGTGGCGAGTGCCTGTAGTTCCAGCTACTTAGAAGGCTGAGACAGAAGGATCACCAAAACCCAGCAGATCGAGGCTGCGGTGACCCCAGCAGGTCGAGGCTGCAGTGGCCATGAGTATGCTACTGCACTCCTGCACTCCATCCTGGGCGGCAGAGTGAGACTCTGACTAGAAAAAATTAAAAATAAAAAACCACTGTCACTCTCAAATTCAGAAGGATAAGTATGGCCATTATAGGAAAATTAATAATCTATATAGTTAATGAATGTCTATTAGATATGGAAAATTTGTTCATTCCATTCTAGCTTCCCTCCAATTTAAAAAATCTCAGACAAATGTGAGGATATGGATGTATGTCAGAAACTGGCATGAAAGGAGAAAGGCAACATGCTTGGTACAAAAAAGATAACCCATAAAATGTCTCTAGAGTGAATCACAACAAGAACTACAAAATGAGTAGGAATGACAAAGTGGCTCCCACGTGAATGAAATAACATCGATAACCACGTCACTAACCCACATTTACATCTCACTTTATGTGTGCTGAATCATTGAAGCTTTATATGTGCTGAGTCATTGAATGCTACAACCACGCTAAGAGGCAGGGTCTCTATTATCTCCACTTATCCGTAAAGAAACTGAGGTCCAGAGAGTTTCAGTGAGCTTCCCCAAAAAAACAGAGCTCGTCAGGAATGGGCATAGTCTGAAGCAAGATACACCGGAGTCATAAATTTATATAGATTCTGGCAAAAAACATCTAAAGCCTCCAAAAAGTAGTTTTGATTCAACCAATAATGATGAGGAGGAGTAGAAGTAACAGAAGTATGGCAGTTAGCATGTATCTAGTTTTGTGTCAAGCATTGTTCTAAACTCTTCCCACCTATCAGCTTCAGAACAACCCTATGAGGCCAAATTATTACCACCACCACCACCATCCCCCCCACCGTGGCTGAAGAAACCAGGTCCTGGACTAATACAGTTAGTCAATGGTATCTTTCTTTAATGGATATGTTTGTATAAAATCATCTGTTGCCTCCCTTTCTTTCCTTTTCTCCACAAGAGAGGGAAAAAGAGGACAATATCACATTGTCTGATATGATTCTGGAACAGTGGCAGCATGGGAAAAGAAAGTCCTGTGTCTGTTCTAGACAATTCTTGTTTGTGCCTTCCAAGGGCATGAAACACCACAAAATGCTCTACTCTGTGATCCAGCACAGGACCTCGATTTCCATTTCCACTGAAATGAGAACAAACACTTTTTAGAAAATGAGTGATTCAATGAAGCACATTCCAGGCCAGTCCATAAAGAAAAGTTCCAATTCAATTCAATTTTTAAATGAATTTAGCCCAGGTCTACATTTCTGCATCTTGCTGGGCCTTGCTCTTAGTAGATTCTCATTCCACATGTAAATAAAAATAATAGTGCCATCGGAGCTGATCTCTGAAGGGGAGGCTTCTTCATAACAAAACATGCAGCAGAAAAATTGGGTCTGGCTGGCCTCCGATGCCCCAGAATCGAAGCACGAACCAGAAATATGCATCAGTATAAACCCCACAGCACTGTTATTATCCCCACAAAGCCCACAGCCATTCTCAACTGAGAATGAGAGACCTCAACATTGAGAGACCCAAGCAGAATTTCATCTCTTGTAACTTGGGGCAGTACACTAAGAGAAGTTATAAATATGCTAATTTACAAAGAACTATCAAATGGCACCTCAACTCATTGGTGACAACACAGGTTGCAGAACTCAGTTTTGTTTCATATTAAAAAGAATGTCTTGCCATTTGGATAAATTTGAAAATGGTTCAAACTAGACTGATGTAAGTCATTATAACTTGTCCCCATGGGATAGCATTTCATAGTCCACAACATCATATCATTCTCTGGAATCTTTTTTTGGAAAGAGTCCCATACCACTGTCTTTCTGGAAAAGAAACTCCGATAATGAACAGTGCTTAATATAAAACGCCTTACCATTAAAACAATGCGTGGGGGGGGTCATGCATTTTCTAAACAAAAAACAAATGCTCTTTGCATGTCAGTGTTGAGAGGCCCAGTCCTAGAGCACACTGATGATTAATTCAATCAGAGGAAAATAAAGCATGTCATAAAGTCATATGCTGGAATGTAGGTGGTGTCCTAGAACGTGGAGTCCTGAGCAAGTGACGCAGCTGAGCGTCTTGTGTTCACAGCTAAGATCACCACACGCCAGCTTCAGAAAGGTGTTAAGATTCTGTCCCCAAAACACACACCCGCTTAGCTTTCTACATATTCAGCCAGCAGCACTTTCCCGGAGCCTTCTAGAGCTGCCTCTTACTGGGTTGTAGGAGTGCAATGATCATATGCAGAGAGTACCCGAAATACTCACTGTGTTTCTCTAGTTGCCGAAAAATTCTAGGGAAAAATGCTCCATCTGAAACATGTGTTGTTTATGATTCTACTCTGTATCCTTCCACATTCATATTTCTCTAAACTTCCTATGGGCATCAGGTAAAAACGGAGGCAGCAAATGCTAGCAAGCAGGGAAAAAAAGGAGAGACGCTTCTCAGCGATTCGGATAGAGAATAACCCACTTGGAAATCAACAATTACCCTCCTGTTCCTGCTAGTAACACTAAAGAAAAAAAAAGTCATTTCAGATTCTGACCTCAAGCTTGCAACGTTGTTTGTTCAGGTAAAATGCTGTTTAATCAAACTCATTAAAAGCTAAGTGTTAGAATAAGGGTAAAATTGGTTCCATGGCGTGGGAAGCTGCACTTGGTTTAAAATGTGCTAATCTGTAAGAAACTGGAAGTTGGGATCTTTTATTATAGCTTCCTAATCTCCCTGCGACTGCGGATCACCCACCATGTGGAACACACGCTGCACGGAAGGAAGACTCAACCACGTTGCACCTGCTTTTTCAGCAGAACCGAAGGCTGCAAGATGACATCCGTTTTTGAGTAGCCATAATCTAAAAATTAGGAGGCAGCTTGTCACTTTGATTAGAATTAAGCTGGGTCACTTACAAGACTTGAGTTTTGGGGAAGGATAGGAAATTACGGCTCCTACCTTACCTCCTGGGCAGGTGGCAGAGTCGAAGAAGAGGTTAGCAGGGTGGAAAGAGGGGGGAGGCAGCCTCAATGTGCTCTTCAGCACAGGATCTATTAATATGAAAATTAATGTGATGTGATGGGCTGTTTCTCTTAACACGGAGGAGAGAGAACCACGAGAGATTATTTTGCAGAATGATAAAAAGCTTCCCTATCTAGTTCGTAACCCCAGGGAGATCAGGAAATGTATGGATTTTGATTTGAGCAATAATGAACTGGTAAATGATACAGCTTTTGGCTGTATAATAACTGTATTAATTTGCCGGCTCTGGTGTTAAACCCAGACAGAGGCCCCGAAGAGATAGGACTGTTATCTAAGCAACAATTAATATGCTGAAAATGTTATTTAGAAATAGCTCCAAAGTTCACTCTGCTGTCATGAACATAACTTTTATTCCTTGGCCATCTTTATAAATTCTCATAAAAATTTAATCAATGTTGTATAATCTCAGAGAGAACAGGATTGTCATTTACAAATAAGTGCCAGTTTCAATTTTAGTTTAGATCTCAAACTTGAAAAACACATTAAAAAGGAGAAACTGTTCCAGCATTTCAACCTACATTATTTCCCTGGTTTAGGGAAAATGTCTTTGTTGTGATAAAGAGATTGAATTTTTACCTGTGCTTGGCATTGTACCAGCAAGGTAGACCCTTATCTGTTAATTTGCCAGTAAGGTGATTTTTTTTTCCTAATGGCACTTTTTCTTCCTCATAGTGAGAAAAACCCCTTTCAAGGTTAATTTGAGTATTGAAAGGCAGCAAAGGACACAACCGAACTTGATGTATACTAAGAATGTATCACTCCATTTGCTCAACTCAGTCTGTGTAGGCAGTGCTCTTAGGATTGTTTGGATTTTATATAACTACTGGGGCAAATACCAACCAACCACTGCAAGGAGCTGCCTTATCAACAGGTGAGTTGCAGGCATAATGGTATAATTATTTCGTATTGGATTGGAGGGATTTCCAGCACATTCTGGAGTGCAGTTGTATTATGCTCAGGACACACCTCTCCAAGACATTTCAGAGCACTGGATTTTGAAGGGTGTGATTTCGGACATGTTTGCAGGTTGGGCATTATCTTTGCTGACCCCACAGCTCTGAGCAGTCCACTCTGTTACCGATATCCTGGGGTGCAGGTGCTTTCCCATGCCTGCCTGTGTGCCAAGAAAGGACCCCAATGTTGAGCATGACTCCAACATGCTGAGTAAAAGGAAGGCAAAGACCACACCAAGCCCGCAGATTGGTCAGCAGTGATGGCAGGGGAGACAGCAGCTTCTCATCTCTCCAGTCCTGCCCCAGATCTTATGACGCATCCGGAAGAGTGGAGCTATGGCTGTCTTCCATACAGTACCTTTTCCAATCACAGGGCACACTCACACATATTATACCTACTGCAATGCCCCAGGCTATACAACAGAGTGGTCAGGGCAAGCGGCCTGGACAGGTTGCCCCGGAAAAAAGTCTGGTCACTATCTGTTATGTGTGTGACCTTACACTAAATGCTTTCATTTCTTCTTTCTCCATTTTCAAATCTGAAAATAGGTATAACAGAAGTATCCACTGTATAAGTTTGTTGTGAAGTATAAATGATTTCACCCTGTTAACGCTCCACAGGCCAGGTCTGTGGTATTGGTATTGTTATTAATAATGTGTGTTGGTGAGTTTTCCATTTCACGTTGCATACATTTGTAGTCTTGACATAATAGTTACATTTTTGTCAGTATAGGTCATCTCCCTCTTACTAAATTGTAAGAGCTTGGAGAAACGGGGCCACATAGTGGACAATTTTGACATAAGGAAACAAATAGGGTGTATGGGTTCTGCCTCTTGAGCAAATTATAAATGATGCTTCCTTCCCATACTCCACTTAAATAAAAAAAAGATATTAAAGAAAGATCCCAAAAATACCAGCACCAAAGAGCTGTTAGCAGATCAAAATATGATAACAATAATTATATACTTGAAAGCACTTTGCAGATGCCTATTACTATAACATTTGGGCAGGGCAGGCAGACATATTTGTTAATTGTTGGAATCCATGATCCTGGCTAACGGCTCTCCTGGCTAACGGAGCAATAGGAAAGTTGCTATGGAATAGGATTCCCTCAGACCATTGCCAGAACATCGCTGCCATTGCCTTGCTAAGCTATGGTATGGCCATGTGCTCTTTGAGCTACGGCCAGGCCATGTTTTCTTAAGTTTTGTCCCCGTCCCCTACCTTAGGGAAGTGAATCTCTCTCTCTCTCTCTCCTTCTCTCTCTAGTTTACTTTTTTTTTTTTTGAGTTGGAGTCCCACTCCGTCGCCCAGACTGGAGTGCAGTGGCCGCTCCCGGCCACCGCAGCCTCGACCTGCTGGGCTCCGGCGATCCTTCCGCCTCAGCCTTCCAAGTAGCTGGAACTACAGGCGCGCGCTACCATGCCCGGCTAATTTTTCTATTTATTATAGAGATGAGG